>ML843831.1:45572-62557 GCA_009831015.1 Picea engelmannii | reverse complement strand
GTCATAGCTTTTATTTGGCATTGGATTTCTATAGGATATCATGAACCTATTATTGTATGTTCTAGATATTATCAAAAATTTTACTTGATCTATCTTCCTTAATTTGACCATGGGAGGAATCTTCTTGTGAATATGAAATGGGAAGAGATACATCAATGGGTTCCATATAACCCCAAGAAAACCTAGAAAGGGATGTGTCTAATATAGCTATAGAGGTATTTATTGTAACTATGTTGAATATATTGCAAGATCTCATGCCATGTTAATGGATGATTGGATTTGTACGTGTTCAAGATATGCACAACAATATGATTTAACACTTCTATTTATCCATCTATTTTGAGGTGGAACACAATCAATTTGGTAGACTTGGTGCCCATGAGAGACCATAGACTATGTCATAAATTATTGAGGAAGTTATTGTCCTTATCTAAAATAATGGTATGTGGTAGCCAAACATTAATCTAAACATGCTCAAATAATATTAACAATGGTTTCAATTGTGATAATGTTCTTACATGGTGCCAAAATGGCCATATTAGAGAATGGATTGATAAAAACAACGATAAATTTATTACTAGGATTAGTGAAGCAAAAATATTACATGCAATACATGGATACTAAATCCTAGCCATTATTTGGGTAGGTAGAGGACTGCATAACGATTACTTCTTAATGTAAGGCTTATCAATGACATATCTGGTGCATGATATGATATACCTATTGATTTCATGTTGGAGTTTTGTCTAGTATAAATACTTCCACGACATTTCTATAATATTTTGCACACTTCAGTTTCCTGCCACTCAGTTGTAATACAATCGATCCTGTTATGGAAGAGATCCTCTCTTGTTCAATTTCCTCTTCAAGGGTGAAACCTCTTAACGAGCTACCACTACAAATACAATACTTCTTCTTAACTTCCAATACATAGGTTGAACCCATTTGTATAGTGATAGAAACAAGCTAAGAACAGTGTACATGAGGAACCCTCTAGAATTGGAACCTTCTAAAAAGTCCTCTTACATTTATTATGTCCATATTAATATATCTAAATATGATAGTGGGCCTTATTTAATAATATAGTGGACCTAGTCCATATTAAATTGAATGGCCTCTACTAATAATACATAGCCACATTCCCACTGGGTACCTCCCTAGGTACCCCAAATTTCTTCCATAGGCATACTATATTCCATCCCCCTTATGAAAGTGGTATCCTCAATGCTTTTTACGAGGATGCACAAGCATATACTAGGGTCCCATGGATAAGTATGGACCATAATGATGAAGAAGGATGGAGAACTAATGTCCCATGTAGAAATGAAATCCACCATGTTCAAGTAGTCCAAATGCCAATGCAAACCTAGGTCCCATGTCCAAGTTCTCATGTGAACTTACGTTGAAGATATTGTTTCTTAAGAGCCACCTAAAAATGATACTCCAAAGATCAAAACTGTTCATGTGGAACCAAATATGCAAATCCATCCACATAGTTGGAAAGGGTCGCAACTAAATATGGAAGAAACAATACCACTATGGAATATGTATTCTTGACATTGGTATTCATAATTGGTTCCTATTTTGTCAGATTGATTTTCTCTATAGAAGGTGGAGGAGAGTCATCAAATAAAATATGAAAGTGGTTGTCATCCCAGAAATGACAACTATCCATATACCAATCATCACAAGCATCCTAATAATAATACCAAGCATATATTTCTTGAGTATATTCTCCTTCAATGTGAATGTACATGAGATGCATAATATATCTCTCTGGTTTTGCAAGTTTGATCTCTCCAAAATTTTGAAATGTTCCTTCCATATTTTGAAATTTGTCTTAGAGGGGTTCCACATTTCATTGCAGGTCCATGAGGAGTTGAAAGTGAATATCCATTGGAAGCACTAGACATAATATACCAGAAGAGATATATTAAAATAATATATAGAATGGAACTAATATAGTAGCAACCTAAGCACCCTATCAAAAGTTATGATCTTTATAGTCCTGCTGTTGTCATGAAAAACTTGAAAAATTGGCTTATTTTAAATCAACAATATCTTCACTTTTGGAGCTCCATTTTGGATGATTTTGTTTTCGCAATGGGGTGAAATTTTGAGAGAAACTCAAATAAATATTGTTTCTGGGAAAATTCAGTCCCAAGAGGTACACAAATTAGAAACATTGTGCGGTCATCCACAAGACAACCTTGAAAATGAGCATATTTTAAAATGATGATATCTTTGTTGTTCAGACTCCATTTCAAATGATTGTTTTTTTTTCACGTATTAAATAATATATACAACTATTTTATTCAAATTCCACATAATATATATATATATATATATATATATATATATATATATATATATATATAATTTGTTGAGAGTGTTGCAACCATCTTTTTTCTTCTTGAAAAAATATGAAAAACTAGAGAAAACAAATTTTCCATAGTTTTTGTACAGGAACGTGCTATGATATCAATTTTTAAGTACAAAATAACGAAATAAAAAATCACCACAATATATCCAATAAAAATAAAGAATAAATCACACTTTATTATTATCAAACATTTAGGTTAGAGAAGCACCATACAATAGATCCTATTATGGAAGAACTACTACATATTGAAAAACGTTCGATCAAATATTTCCGACGGTACGGAAACAATTGGTCGTATTATCGAAAAATAAAAGATAAATATTTAATTTTTTTATTTTTTTTTCAAATCGGCCTGCATTTGTCAGACTTGAGACATAAACCTCTAGATTCATCTCAATACCAATGCTTACTCTATATTCATCTCAATACCGACGATACCTCTATTTTTGTCTCAATATTGACGATTTCTCTAGATTCGTCTCACTGTCGACGATGGTAGGGCTAGTTGTTTTTCTCTACAAATGGTCACCCACTATTTGAATAGGTCAACATTGACTTGGTCAACTATCATCGGAAGTTCGATAGAAAAAAATAATAAATATGTTTCATTTTATTGATGTTGGGACATTTTTGCTATAACGACGACGGTTCAAAAAAAGTATAAGGTGTTCTTGTCAAGCGAAAAACAAATGCATTTTCATATGTCAATTGCATTAGAAAAATATAATAGATATTCTATTACACCACTCAATTTTATAAGATACTCATAAGTTTTTTTTTATGGGGAAGAATGTCAAAAAAGGTTAGAGGTGGGAATAAAAGTAAACAAGGTGAAAAGGGTGACGGTAAATGTTAATTTTTTTTAACAAGAATGGTTGGTGATTTATATTAATTTTTCTTTTGTTGAAGCACATTACATAGAGGGAAAAAAAGAGGCAGTTATTTGGACTGTGTCCATAGGTCTCTATGAGAATACTGTTGCATTTTTATTATGAACTTAAAAATGCTCCAAAAAGGACTATTGGGATGTCATTTAAAAATGGCTACATATCAAGACAAAATGAACAAAAATTTACTAACCATCTTTAGAAACCTGGTTATAAATTGTGAGATTCTCCTGCATCTTCCTGAAGATTTTCTTGAGTTGACATTGGAGGTGGAATTTCATCTTCTCAATTGTTCCTTGATGGATTTGACTTTGGTTCTAGAGGAGCCTAGTTTTGTTCATCGACATCTTCTAAATGGAAGGTTAAAGGAATCCTTGAATCAATTGATTCGATTGATTTTGTAGGGTGTTGAGGACAACCGTGGGGATTTCCCAATTGTTGACTAAGCAGGATGATATTCCTGGTGTTTCTATTAACCCCATGAATAATGATCACGAGCTCTTGGTTATTCCTTCATTCCTGTGACTGCAACTGGTCCCATAGATTTTCACTTTGACACTGAAGTTCCTGATTTTTCGTTTGGATTTCCCGAAGTTGTGAATCAATATTTTCCCCTGCGTTTCTTACTATAACTCTCAAATATCGAATTTGGTCTCGAAGCTCCTAAGTATCACAAGAAGGACTTGAACAAGGAGATATAGATCTCCTCCAGAAGATGAAAATGGGATGAAGAAGAACAAAATATTGAAACTCTTTGTTGAATTGTGAATGAATCTATGAGGGAAGATGATGCCTAGTCCTAAAATATGATGTGGAGTTAGCATTTTCACACTTGATAAGATAGGTGATATGGTTTTTCCACAAACCATAATGCTCGTAGGTAGAGGATAATGAAAATGATGACATCATGGTAGTGGAAGGAAGGATTAAGGAGTATTGGGGGGCTACAGAGAATACATGCAAATGGTAAGAAATGAAAATATTAGGTGTGTGGGAGAGAAGGGTAGGTACTAACAAAGAGCCACAATATCAAAGGAGGAATCGTGCGTCAGAAGGCATGGAGTGTCATATGTATAGAGCATGAGTATGGTGGGGCCTAGATATGAGAGGTAAGGTGGAAGAGGGAAGCGACTGAGATGGAAGGGAAGATATGAGAATGGAGGAGCTTCTACAAGGAGAGAAACCTAATAAAAAATGGGGAAATTACCACTTTTGGAAGTTCTTAAGGGAGCCACACATGAGATTCAATTTGGTTGATGAAGAGATGGATTTTTTCCATGTTGTTTCGCTAATTTTTCTAGTTGGTTGGCTGGGAGAAAAGAATATGAAACAATTGGATCTTACTAAATTGATATTTGAGGGTTTTCATCTAAGAATAAAGACTGTTGGGAGCTTGATTTGTGGATTTGTTAGTGCGAAGAAGTTCTTTAATAATTAGTTCAGAGTCTCCAAGAACAATTAGTTCATGAAGATTTATGGATCTTGCAATTTATAGCCCCATATAAACTGCATTTGTCAGAATTGATACATAAACCTATAGATTCATCTCAATACTGACACTTACTCTATATTTGTCTCAATACCGATCATATCTCTACTTTTGTCTCATATCAACGATTTCTCTATATTCATCTCACTATCGTAGATAGTAGGGCTAGTTGTTTCTCTCTTCAAACGGTCACCCACTATTTGAATAAGTCAACATTGACTTGGTCAACTGTGTTCGGAAGTCCAATGGAAAAAAATAATAAATATCTTTCAGTTTAGAGATGTTGGGACATTTTTTCTATAATCATGACGATTCAAAAAAGGTATAAGGTTTTCTTGTCAAGCAAAAAACTAATTTATTTTCATATGTCAATTGCATTATAAAAATATAGTAGATATTCTATTACACTACTCAATTTTATAAGATAATCATAACTATTTTTTTGTGGGGAAGAATTTCAGAAAATATTAGAGGTGAATAAAAAAGTAAAGAGGGTGAAAAGGATGATAGTAAATGTTATTTTTTTAAAACAAGAATGGTTGGAGATTTATATTAAAAAGGTTTTTTGTTGAAGCACATTAAATAGAGGCAAAAAAGTGGTAGTTCTTTGGACTGTGTCTAGAGGGCGCTCTGAGAAGAATGTTGCATTATGATGGTGAACTTAAAAATGCTCCAAAAATAACTATTGGGATGACATGCAAAAAAGGCTACATATGAAGACAAAATGAACAAACATTTACTAACCATATTTAGAACCCTGGTTAGAAATTATGAGACGCTTTTGCATCTTCTAGGATATTTTCTTGAATTTCTACTGGAGGTCAGAGGAGGAACCACACATTAGAAGGCATGGGGTGCCATATGTATAGAGCGTGCGGATGGTGGGGCACAAAGAAGAGAGACAGGGTAGCCAAGGGAAGGGGTTGAGATGGAAGGGAAGAGATGTGAATGGAAGAGTTGTTACAAGGAGGGAGATCGAGGAGAAAATGGGGAAATCACCACTTTTGGAATTTCTTAATGGAGTCACAGATGATATTCATTTTGGTTGATGAAGAGATGGTTATGTTCCATGTTTTTTGTTGATTTTTCTTGTTGGTGGGCTTCTTGATTTTGGGAGCAAAGAATATGAAAGAATTGGATCTTACTGAATTGAGATTTTAGGGTTTTTGTCCGAGAATGGAGACCATTGGGAGATTTATTTGTGGATTGTTTAGTGCAAATAAGTTCTTTAATAATTAGTTTGGAGTATCCAAGAACAATTAGTTTATGAAGATTTACAAATCTTGTAATTTTAAGCCCCATGTAAACTGTTAGGCTTTCTGCATTATTATTGGTGGTATTTCGCAGCCCCCAAGATTAATCCAATATATTATGTCCATCAGATTCTATGATGACTCCCCCTGAACCTGTCACCCCTAAATGTTATTCCCCTTGCAAAAGATGTTGTATTTCACGTCCCATAATAATTTTAATAGGAACAACTAAAATACATTGTAGGAGATATGGGCACATTGACGGGGCATCAAATGAATATCATCTCATGGTAATTAGCTATATATTCATTATATGTATTTATATTGATTGTATTTATAAAATTTTATATTGTTTTAATATTTGTTATACACACCGATTTTGCATGATTGTTTGTAATTATAAAGTTAGAATCCCCACCTAACGTTATGTAGAATGCACCTAGTAGTAGAAATGATGTTGTACAACCTGAGGAACATGAAGGGAATAATGAACATCAGGTTAATGATCCCATGCTAGAACATGAAAATAATAACATAGTTCAATATGATGGTACAAATCAAATGATCTAATACTTGTTCACTCAATCAGATTAGGATGGGGACAATTATGGTATTTATGATGAACCTATGATAGAAATGGAAAATAAACGACTTTATAAAGGCTCAACGGAAAATATTCTCTCTGCTACATTTTTGTTGGTGAACTTAAAGGTTATAAATGACTTCTAAAATACTTGTATGAGACATATCCTAAGGTATGTAATATGTTTCATCACATATACACAAATGTTGATTTTTTTTCTCATTTTTTTAATGTTAATTAATGTGTAAAATAAGAATGCACTATTTATGATTAATATTCTTTATATTAACTAGTTATTTTTTATGTTGTAGATTGTTAGGTGGATTTTTTTACCATCGTCAAATATATTACCTCGCACATATCGTTATTTACATACCATTATGAAATACATTGGAATGGAGTATCAAACTATAGATGCATGTCCTAATTATCATATCATATATTATGGACAACAAGCATTTAAAATAGAATTTCTGCAATGTCATATCTGTAGATATCGAACCAATCAAGTAACAAATAGGGTGCTCGAAAGGTTCTTCATCATATTCCCATAATTCCACTTTTGCAATGATTGTTTAGGTGCGAAAGAATAACATAGTTTACAGATTACCATGCATGGAAAAAAGGTGGATAAGGTGTTATTCGAATGATTCTAGATAGTTATGCATTTAGGGAAATTGAGGAAAAATGGGCAGAATTTAAAGATGGACTGCATAATATTAGGATTTCATTGGCAACTGATGGTGTTAATCCATTTGGATAGCTTAGGTCTATTTACTTAGAGTGGCCTATTTTTGTTATGAAAAATATCATTCCTCCTTGGATGTCAATAAAGAGGGAGCGCATAATGTTCACAATGATTGTTCCTAGTATTTTTTTACATCAATTTTTCGAATGTAACATTTTCATTTGTTTCTTTTTTTGTAGAATATATTTTAATTATTTATTTACTTATATAATATAATTTCTTGGTATTAATTATGTGTGATTTGAAATAGTTAGGTAAGTACCAATTTAAATATATGAATGTATATATCGATCCTCTGATTGATGATCTACTAAATTTATGGGACAACATCACTATGTATGAGATCTGTAAGCCAATCGAGGAGAATGGATTTCAATTTCGTGGAATACTTGTATACAAAATTCATGATGCCCCAATACTAACACATTTTTGTGGTATGTAACATTATGTTTCATTTTAATACTATATAATTATTTAAAGATAACATGTTTTTTTTTAAATAATCCTATTGTATAATTAACACTAATCCATTCGTTGCAGGTCTTCAAATGAAGGGTAAGTTTTCATGTCCAATTTGTTATCCTGATATGAAGTATCATCATTGAAAAAGTTTAGGAAAGATGGTTTTTGATGAGTGTAGGCACTTCTTCCCTAAGAACCATACGTATCGTACTACTGGTAAACATATTTTAAATTGGAAAGAAGAAACTGGATTAAAACAATGAAGAATGACACCTCACCGATAGAGGTTGGAATATAAGAGAAATCCTCAAGGTACACAATTTATTTATGCATTGTATGTGTAATACTTTTTATTTTAATTATTGAATTTATTTTACCGTATTTGATAATTGTTGTTGTGATTTCTTTTATGCTTCATCTTAAGGTTGCCATCATGAAGGTATTAATGATGGCTTCCACGAGTAATGAAATCTTATCCCACTCAATTCATAAGGTTTCCCTACTACGAGAAGATAAAAATATCTCATTTGTTTGACACAATGCATTTCTAGAAGAATGTGACAGAAATGATATGGAGAATCATAGATTGTAGGAGGGATAAAAAAATATTGTCAAAATTTGTACTGACATTCAGGAAGACAATCATGCAATGAAAAGCGTGATCCGATCAAATAGCGATAGAGACCAAAATAAAATTCCATGGTTATTAACAGATCAACAAAGAAATGATGTTAAAGAGGTCATTCACATAATTAAATTTCCCACAAGTGTTTCTTCAAACATAAATAGTATTTTAACGAAGAAAGGTGAATCTGGTGGGGTAAAAACACATGATTGGCATACCTTCATTGATGTATTAATTTTGGTACACATATTTATATATTGGTCATACACATTTTTAATATTTTTTTTGTCTACTTTGGAAAAAAATAACGATTCATTTTTATTGTTACAGTATGTGTTGGTACCATTTTTTATGCATATTCCTGCGTTAAACCTTTAGTTTTTTCTTCATTTAACTTATTGTATTTCCCATATTTCCTCTATTTTGTTGTCAATTTGATCATCTCAGGTACATTTTTCATTTTCTTTTTACGATTTGAATTTTTGCAAAATTTAGACATTAAAATTAAAATTTTAATAAAAATTACAAGAAGTCACAACTTCTCATAATAGCTCCAACGTTCATATACTTGGAGGAAAACTAGGAATATTATAGGACATGTGGAGTGATAGTTTTTGTCCAAGGATGGATAAATATCTATTCTCTTCTATAAAAAGGATTCACGTGTGCGACGTCAAAACTGGTCAAACTTGACTGGCTTAACATAAAATCCCCTGTTTTTAGCTAGAAATCAGGGCAATTTTGGAATTGGTGGGATTTATTCATATTTTTTGGATCTAGGAGATGGAGATACATATTGTTAGAACATTTTATGACTGTTTTTAGTATTCAGAGTTATTATAGTGTTTTTTTTACAAATTTGGCTTATAAATAAGCAAAGTTGTGAAGGCAAGAGAATCTCTCTTATTCTACATTCTATTTTGATTAATATAAGTCAGACTTGGAGCTGTTGATTCCAAATTTGTGTTGATGCTATGAATGAGTTGATGCTATTATCAAAATTCTTTTAGCCACTTTTACTTTAAAGTGTGCAAGCAAAGCTATGGAGGGCCCCCATTTCGAAGGTTGTGCACTCAACTTCTACATGTTTTCATGGATATAAAAGTGGTATGCTTTTATGTTTATGGTAGCTTATTTGCATTTCTAATTTTTTTTGACAAACTTTATTATTGATAGTTTTAGTGAAATACTATGAAAATAACTTCTTCAAAGAAGTTGATATTTTCCTCTTACAACAATTAATTTTTGTTAAAGCTTAGTTTTTTCTCTTACTACAATTAAGTTTTGTTAAATCTTAGTTTTTTCTATTACAACAATTAAGTTTCATTAAATTTGTCTTTTAGTGAACTTAATTGACTGCCAAGTTTTAGAAAACGCTATGAAATAACCTCTTGTAAAATATTTTAGTGTTATGTTACTTAGAGCAATTAAGTTTTATTTAGTGTTCCTATTTTCATTTCAATGCAAGTGTGTCCAAAACTAGTCTAGATATAAATTCCATATACAATGGTGTGCTTCAAAGTTCTACGAACTCTAGATTGATATTAAAATACATGATATAATTTACATCCATAAGTTAGAATCAAATTTTTGTCTCTATTTCCGAGGAAGCACATTTAGATACAACTAATTTAGAAGTTTAAAACAAAACCCACAATATGTTCTACCTCTATCTCTCCCAAAAGACTTTTACAAGAATGTCAAACAAATTATATATGATCTTGGAAAATACATGAAGTAAGTAGTTTGATTTGTATGTAAAATGTTTTTTCAATTTCTTGTTTTACTGAATGACATATGTATTACTCGTAATTTAATATTAATATATATATTATGTTTTGTTGAAACATGCTATTTTCTTAAGTCATGATCTATAGATGGTTGTCATTGAAAGAAATCCATAAATATGATATAAAGTATTGGAAGAGATAAATTCCTTGACTAATGTGTGAAATGCAAAAGTATCTACCTCCAAAAATTTTCAATGCAAAACAATTCCACCTTATATGATGCAAAA
This sequence comes from Picea engelmannii, assembly GCA_009831015.1. Lineage (NCBI taxonomy): Eukaryota > Viridiplantae > Streptophyta > Pinopsida > Pinales > Pinaceae > Picea > Picea engelmannii. The sequence goes on along the minus strand of ML843831.1, from coordinate 52,110 downwards.
CCTCTATGGGATCGCACGACCTCTCGATCTAGTATCTTCTTCTTAATCTGAATTAGGTCTCGGATCCCTGTTGGATCCTCTCATATGCTCACAGGTACCTTTTATTTTCTTATGAAAGTCCACACAAAACTCGTTGGGCTCTTACTCTAAGCCCCTTTACATATCCTAATCAATCTTTAGGCACTATCCACCTTTCCTCAACGAAATCCCATGTGACCTAGAGCTAGAATCAACAGCTTGGTTGGTAGGTGCTCCAACGCTCCACAAATTCGGCGCTCTAGAGTATTTACCAAAACCATGCACTCAAACCTTCCGAAGTGATTATTAGTCGAATTTGTTCGTAAAGGTGACATTGACAGATGGGTGTAGGTCATTTCCCTATGCTTCCACTTTCCAAACTTCTACGACCAAATCTCACGGCTAACATGATTTCTCTCTCCTCCACGATTTATGGTGGAGACCTACTTCGCAACTCCAGGATTTGGAGGTTTCCACGACTCTAACACATATTTCCTCCCCAAAAATCATACGCCGAACCATGATATATGACTCATCCCTCTCATATAAGCAACGACTGTGATTAACTCCAGGATTTCGAGCTTCTCACTCCAAATGACCTCCACCAAACTCCCAAATAGTTTAATTATGAATTGGCGAAGGGAAAATATATACAACTTAGATTCTCTGGTTGGTCGATGGTGGAAATTAACTCTGATGTTTCGAAGTTTCAGAGCTTTGACCACTCTGCAACAAATACATCAAACATCTCCTGGGTAGTTGTAGTGGAAAATATCTGAAATGTGTTAAGGTCCTAACCCGCACATAGGTAGATTAATGTATTCGAATGTAATAAAGGTCAATATTAATAAGGCCTTTCAATAAAATAGAATAAGGCGGATGTAAGAAGACCTAATAGAAGCTTTTGCTTCTAGAAGGATCTTCCTCTAGATGCTTCTCTTAATAGACATATTTAGTATAAATAAGGGTCGAGGGTATGAAAACCCTAGCTTGGATATTATTGTAACAGAGCGTTGCTCGATTGGAGGTTGCCCCCTTGAAGAGGCCCGTGAAGTGTTATTTCTATTGTTGTTCTTATATCATTTCTGTGTTATTGTGGAGATTATGCTGGATATTTTATTGTTATTCTGTCATTTCTAGCATTTTATTTTTGTTCTACATATTTTATATATCTGGTATCTTGCAAGTGGTATTAGAGCACTTTCCTTGGCAAAAATTGTGGGTATTTTTTTCCAGGGTAGAGACGTATTCCAACGTCTTTAAGCCACAAAGATATATCATTACACGCATAAACCCACAGTTGAGGGATTCATACACGCAGGAAATACAAGTGGTTCTTAAGCACACATTTGTTGGCCACCCTTGTAACCCATGTTGGTACCCCTTCGAGTGGTAGCGCATCAAACAACACCTGTGTACGAATTGACCTAGATTTCCTGAAGCCCTCTTTAGATAAACCTATAGGCCATCAGACTACTATAGTTTCACCGAGAACAACACTCGGGAAGATACTCTCTAGTACCTGGGTAGTCAGGTAGTACAGCTAAGGGTACGGTCTATCCTCCTTAGTTAGTTCCCTGAGAGATTGGGTCGAGTACTACTGTTGGACCCCGCACGTATATCAGAGAGCTATAGCATAGCGAAAACCCTTGTCTATAGAACCCTTGAATACTTAACCCTTGGGGAACATAAACATAAACATAAACAAATTAAAACGGTGAGATCTATTGCCGTGCATCTGTTTTCGGGTTGCCATGTAAATACACATTTATTTCTGGTTAAGAATTTTGGGATTTCAGCATTGCAACATTCTTTAGACCAAAGTATAACCCCGCAGTTGTAAAAGAAAAAAAAAAAAAAAACGTCTGGAATTATTTTCACCATTATTTGAGACCTATTCCATTAGATTCATCTCTTCTCCCTTATCACATACATCCATATCATTTTTCTGAAAAAATTTATGACCCTGCCCACTCCCTTTTCAGTTCACCCATCCTCATGGCCCATACCCGTAGCGAAGAATTGGAGTCTCGCTTCAACACCTTGCAATCTAGTTTCCTCGAGACCCAACAAGAAGTGCAACAAATCAGTGCTACTATTGCCTCCCATGATACATCCATCAATACCACCATAAATGCATCCGTAAATGTAGCTGTGCATTCCGCAATGATAGAAGTCAAACATGAACTGACCATCCAACTTGACTTTGTCTTTGCATCACTCTACACCAAACTCAAGATCCCGACCAATGACTCTTTTCCTGATGCACATACAAAGACTAAAGGTGAAACTTCTTCCCATTCCTTTCAGCCCCATCACTTTCAACGGGACATATGCCTTCCACGGGTGGATGTAACCAAATTTGATGGCTCGGACCCCACTGGTTGGATCACCCAAATGGAACATTATTTCTCTCTCTACAACATTACAGATGACTTGGCCAAACTTCGGTATGGTGTTCGCCATCTAGATCAAGAACGCTGACAATGGTGGCAATGGAGAAAAACTTCCCATAAGGGTATATTGCTTGGACCCAATTTGTGACTGAGCTTTATGAATGCTTTGACACTGGCACCAACCATTTGGGTCTTTTGACAAAATTGAAGCAATCAGGCACAGTAGAAGACTTCATAGCTACATTTGAGCGCCTGGCTTTTTGAACAGAGGGCACGACTGATGCTTTCTTTCGAGACTGTTTTATCAGTGGCCTCAAGGAGGAGATTCGTTCCCATGTCCTCATGGCTCAACCTATGACTTGGGTGGAGGCTACTAAAAAAGCTAAAGAAGCACAACAAATTGTTTCCTCTCAAAACCGTAATCCTTCCTTTATCCCTCTCCCTAAACTCGTAAACCCCACTACTCCCTCTGCCCCATTAAAGATCCAAAAATTGACTCAGGCTGAAATGGTTGAATGCCAACTCAAAGGCCTCTGTTATAATTGTGATGATAAATATTTCCCAGGCCATAAATGTAAGGAACAAAATCTTTTTATGGCCATCTTTGAGGATATTCTGGAAGAGGATGTTGATACTCCCCTTGTGCCCGAGTCACCAGACATCACTGACATAAACCCTCCCTCCGACCCTCCCAAAGTGGAACCAATCATTTCCCTCAATGCTCTCACCGGCTTCTCTGCCCCCCCAAACCCTCAAGTTAATCGGTTACATCAAGCACTGAAAGGTCATTATTCTGGTTGATAGTGGCAGCACCCACAATTTTATTCATTGCCGCATTGCTCGAGAAACCCATTGCTACATCCATGCTGTCAACAATTTCCAAATCATGATTTCCAATTGTGGTTCTATGAAATGTGGCGGGCACTGTGAAAATGTGTGTCTCCAAATCGGTGACTACCACCTAAAATCCCATATCTTTGCTATTGACATGGGTGGTTGCGACATTGTGTTGGGTGCAAACTGGCTAAGGACTTTGGGTCCCATTCTCATGGATTTTTAGAACTTAACCATGCAATTCGACCAAGGAGGCCACCAATATAAATTCCAAGGCATCACTGCTGGTTCACCTGAGGTCATCAGTTCTCACCGCATGGAAAAACTGCTAAAAAAAGGTCATTCTGGTGTCATTTCCCAACTCCATGCCATACAAGCCATAGAAACAACCCCAGTGCCCCAAGACCTCCAAGCCCTCCTTTCTAAACATCAAACAATATTTTCCACTCCCAAAGGAATCCCTCCTTCCTGTGGTGTTCATGATCATTCCATTCCCCTTTTCCCAGGAATCCTTTCCCCCAATATCCATCCATATCGCCACCCCTTTGCACAAAAAAATGAAATTGAAAAAATGGTCCAAGAACTCCTTACTGTCGGTATCATCCATCCTAGTCCGAGCCATTACTCCTCTCCCGTCTTCATGGTACTGAAGAAAGAAGGTTCTTGGAGAATGTGTCCTGACTTTTGTGCTCTCAACAAACTGACCATCAAAGACAAATTTCCCATTCCTGTCATTGATGACCTCCTGGATGAATTGAGTGGTGCACAATTGTTTACCAAACTTGATCTTCGCTCGGGCTATCACCAGACACATATGAAAGAGGTCGACATTCCCAAGACCACCTTTCGCACTCATGAGGGCTACTATGAGTTTTTGGTCATGCCCTTTGGTTTGTGTAGCGCCCCCTCCACCTTCCAGAGCCTCATGAACCATATCTTCCACCCTTTTCTCCATCATTTTGTCTTAGTTTTCTTTGATGATATCCTCATCTATACAGAAACCTGGACAAACCATCTTACTCATGTGGATCAAGTTCTCCACCTACTCTCTCAGCACCAACTTTTCCTGAAACAGTCCAAATGTGCTTTTGGTGCCTCAGAAGTAGAATACTTGGGTCATCTGGTGGGAAAGGATAGCATCAAGGTGGACCCAAAAAAGATTGAAGCTATGCAAGACTGGCCGCACCCAAAGACTCTCAAAATATTGCATGGATTTTTGGGCCTCACAGGGTATTATTGCAAGTTTGTTAAGAACTACGGAAAGATTACAACACCTCTTACGACTCTCCTAAAAAAGAACTCTTTCACTTGGACTCCAACAGCTACTTAAGATTTTCAAGCCTTGAAGACGACCATGTGCACCACTCTGATTCTGGTCCTTCCTGACTTCACAAAGACCTTTGTGTTGGAATATGATGCCTCAGGGAAAGGACTCGATGTTGTCCTTATGAAAGAGGGTTGACCTTTGGCCTTCACTAGCAAGCAACTATCTAAAAGGAATATGGTGAAACCCATTTATGAAAAATAAATGTTGGCGATTTTGCATGCCGTTGAGTTGTGGCATCCTTATCTCTTAGGGAAACGCTTCCAAATTAAGACCGACCATCAAAGCCTCAAGTACTTTATGGAACAACGCATTTCCTCCCAAGAGCAACAAAAATGGGTGACTAAGCTCTTTGGATATGATTATGAGATCATTTACAAGAAGGGAAAAGACAATGTCATGGTGGATGCACTGTCCTGGGAATATGAAGACGAAGGATCCCTTTTTTCTCTTTCCTTCATTGTACCCGATTGGCTCCAAGCTATGTGCCAGGAATGGCTTCAAGATCCCAAAAGTTTGCATCCAATCCAGCAATTGCAGAACAAGGCTCCGACAACCCCAGGGTACTCCTGGCTCTAGGATGAGCTTCGATACAAAGGCCTCTTGTATTTAAGTAAACAATCCAAACTCAAATCCATGGTACTTTCTGAGCTTCATGCTACACCCACAGTGGGGCACTCAGGGTTCACCAAAACATATGACCGAGTCAAATGTTCATTTTTTTGGGATGGTATGAAACAGGACATCCGTAAGTTTGTCGCTGAATATGAGGTGTGTCAACACAACAAGGAAGAAACAATCAAATCTCTAGGCACCCTCCAATCGCTTCTGATTCCCCCTGCTATTTGGAAGGATATCTCTATGGACTTTATTATAGGCTTACCCAAATCGGGGAATAAATCAGTCATAATGGTGGTGGTGGATGACCTTTCCAAGTATGATCATTTTTGCGCTCTTCACCACCCATTTACTATGTCCATGGTGGCTCAAATTTTCATGGACCAGGTCTTCAAGCTTCATGGCATGCCACACTCTATTGTTTCTGATCGAGACCCAACTTTCACAAGCAATTTTTGGAAAGAACTGTTTAAGCTACAAGGCATACAATTGCATCTCAACTCAGCTTATCATCCCCAGACGGATGGTCAAATGGAAGTTGTGAACAAGTGTTTTTCCTCTGAAAAACAACACCAGTGGGCTCAATGGTTACCCCTCGCCGAATGGTGGTAGAACACTACATACCATATAACCACTCACATGACTCCTTTTCAAGCGGTATATGGACAGAAGCCACCTTCAGTTCTCTCATACTTATCGGGTACCTCGAAGAACCAGGCGGTTGACCAAACACTTACAGTCCAAGAGGATATCCTTCGTACCCTTAAAGAGAACTTGGTCATGGCACATAATAGAATGAAGTAGCAAGCAGATCAAGGTCACTCAAAATGTCAATTTGCAGAAGGGGATTAGGTGTTTCTGAGACTGCAACCATATAAGCAAACTTCCCTCAAGGCCGATTATTGTTAGAATCTAGCACCCAAATTTTATGGCCCTTACACAATTCTCAAGCGTGTGGGACAAGTCGCATATCAGTTAGCTCTGCCCAGTCAGTCGAGGCTACATCTTGTTTTTCATTGGAACCAGGTGCCAAATTCAAACCAACCTTCCAGATTTAGTTGAAGAAGGATCCATTTGGCTATATACAGAAGTAGCTTTGGACCAGCGTGAGCGTCGCCTACATTAGAGAACCATCAAGGAAGTGCTAGTACAGTGGAAATATATGACTCCAACAGATTCCACTTGGGAACCAGCTACCATTCTGTAGCAGTTTCCACATCTCAAGCCTTGAGGACAAGGTTGTTTTTAAGGGGGTGGACATGTTAAGGTCCTAACCTGCACATAGGTAGATCAATGTATTCGGATGTAATAAAGGTCAATATTAATAAGGCCTTTCAATAAAATAGAA
>ML843831.1:27376-38881 GCA_009831015.1 Picea engelmannii | reverse complement strand
CCACTTAAATGTTCAAGTACAAGATGATTCAAAATGAAAATGTCTCCTTGGTATATATAGGAGACTAGGAGGTATAATTACAACTAATGGCCTAAAGACGACATAAATAAAATAACATTAATAATATAATATGCCCCAATTAATGGGTAATGAGCCAATATTAGGGCTTAACATATGAAAACCCTAGCTTGGAGATTATTGTAACAAAGCGCTGCTCGATTGGAGGTTTCCCCCTCGAAGAGGCCTGTGAACATTGCTTTCTGAATCAAAGTTCTATTTCTATTGTTGTTCTTATATCATTTATGTGTTATTGTGAAGATTATGTCGGATATTTTACTATTATTCTACCATTTCTAGCATTTTATTTTTGTTCTGCATATTTTATATATCTGGTATCTTGCAAAATGTGATATCTATGGCTCATGTTCTCCTGTGCTTGGATCTAACAACTAAGATATAATATCCTATTGACTATGCTTCTCCTCTTGACTGGGTTTGATCCGACGACCCAAATCTATTTCCACATCCAATCCAACAACTATTGCGGTTTCTTCTCCTCTATGGCTCTATTTTCCTTCAATAAAGGAATTCTCAAATTTTTCAAAGGCTTGGTCATTTATCTCTCCTCTCTAGGGTAGGGTCAAATATTTTTCCTCTACTTGCATTCTATGAAATGATACACCTCTTGAGCTTTGTTCAACACTTCAATTGAAGTTTGGGTGCACCCCTTGTGCTTCTCCTATAGTTTGTAACTTTGAAATTTCTTGCCTCCTGCACTCCTTGCATAGGCTCTGCATACACCGATGCTATCTCTCCTAAGCTTTCAACTCCTTAAATTCAAAAGGGATCGACCCTTTGTCCTTTCTAATGACTCTTTGTTCCCTCCTGGCACCCGTGCTCTCTCACCCAAACTTATGAACACAATCAAAGTGTTCCTTCAACGCCCTCCTAGCACTTTGTGCTCTTCCTCCTAAGCTTTATAATCACTTTAAAAAAATGTTGGCTATGTGCACTCCTTGCACTCACTCTCATAATTTTTTAACTTTAAAAACTCACTTGTGTATTCTTTGTGCTTATTCTATGCAAACTTTCACTATCCCGCATGAGCTTAACCTCCTGTAAGTATACAGGTCTTCACTCTTTACACTGACTTTTCCCTTGATATTTTACATTATTGTGAGTGTAGGCGCACTCCTTGCGTTTTCTCTATACACTCCCTGGACTATCCCTTATGAGTTTAACCGATTCTAATTTTCCCACCTGACACTCTCCTCCTGAACTGAAAACTGAATTCTTGCACACTCCTTGTGTTGGCCTTTCTGAGTTTTCCAACAACTCCAATGTGCACTCATTGCACAACCTTGAGATCCCAAAACACTTAGAAATTCATATAGACAAGGAATTCTATCTAATGCTTAAAGGGAACATTTGTATACTCATGGAATTCATACCTGCACCATAAACATTCATAAAACAAACATGCAACCAAAAGAATAATACACATAGAGATACATATGCAGGAAAATCTTATTTTCTATTAAATTTGAATGATTTACAATGTTTACAATGGTTACAATATTGGGATACAATAGAGTCTCAGTTCTTCTGTCCTCCGAAGAATTCTCCTATCTACTACTCTCTTGAGAATTATTCCCCTTATTCTCCTAGTACGCTCTAGTACCCTCAATACCTTGATCTTTTTACAAAAAAAGGGGCTTATCGAGCCTTCCTCTCCTAATTGAATTAAATTACATTTAATTTACAAATTATCTAAATCATATCTAAGATCTATGATCTATTATTCCATTAAAGTTGATTTACATGCATCTGATACAAAAACAATGGCTCTACCCTCATCCAGCATTACACAGTTAATTACATTAAATTTAGGATTTAAAACCAAAAATGTGGAGGTTGGCACTTCTATATCCTTGGGATCTACTCCATCCATGTGTGTCACTACGTTGGCTGCTAACGCAGCGCTGATGCTCCTGCATCATAATCCTCTGCTGACAAAATCACGATCCCCTACTCATGGCTCACCTACTATTGTTGTTGATATCCTCGAAGGTTCCAGACTTCACTCTCGAGTTTTCCACCTTCTCTTCTCCCTTTCTACTGTTGTTGTCCTCCTACCACTGTAGGTTGTGCTCCTAGTTTCCAAACTTTATGTTGCAGTTTCCCATTTAATTTTCCACTGCATTCTCTTCTTGCTAGCCTTCATTTGTTGTTGATTGTCTTCTCTGTTCATTTCAACATTAGTCTCCTTATATTTTTTATCTTCTTGTCCATCTTTCCCATAAGTTAGTTCCTTTCGTCTAATATTCTCTATTGCATCTCCTCTTCTTCATCAATATCCAACTTGCCTTGGTGGATGAACCTTATACAGGTTATTACTCTTTTTCCCAGGGCTTCCAATTCCTCACACATATAAAAAAAATACATGTTGTCTCCTCTCTTTTATTCTACATTTTCCAATTTTGCAGTTATCCTCTCTTCATATTCCTTGCTCATATTTATGAGAAATTCCACTGAATGCTCTTCTTTTCTCCTCCTCCTAGCTTCTGAAATGACAGAATCTATGGGTTGTCTATCAACCTTATTACAAGAAACATATTCACTGGCCTTTCCTCCTAATTCCTTTCCAATAATTACTTTGATCTCCCCTACCATCAAGGCATGGTTATGGTCTTTTATTACTTTCAAACTTTGGGAAGATGTCTTTTCTTATTCCTCCTTTTTCATCCCTTGGGAAGATTTCAATGTCTTCTCCTTCTGCTCCTCCATGACAGTATATGTTGGTTGTCCTTCTTCTTCTGCACCTACAACACATGCACCAGCCTCTGTTGGGATTCTTGGTAGGAGTATGTTGATTCCCCCAATGACCAAAATGCACCTATGATCCTCCTCCATGAGATTTGAAGTATTCAACTTCTCATAATCTTCATTCATATGGTCTACAACCCCACACGAATCTTCATTCTCATGAGTATTCTCTCTTTCCTCTCTCTCCTTCTCTTTTGTTAGAACTATTTACTGATATAAACTCTTCTCTGAGTTCCTGAGACTCTCAGAGAATATCATCTTCTCCTTTCCCACCTGAAAAACTCAATTTTCCTTTATGTCATCCTCATATTCTCTAATATCTTCAATCAATCTCCCTTTACCATCTTCGCCTAGGATTTCTCCTACTTCTGGGTTACATATGTAAAACATTTGCTCCTCTCAATCCTTGATGTTTTCCACTTTCCTTAGCCACCTCCTTAGTATCTTATTTTTCCTCTTGGAAATCAATTGTTGGATAGGCCACTTCACCTTCTTTATCACGGGCCATGTTATCGCACAATATTTACTTGCCCAAAGCCCAAGGAAAGTGAGGAAATATTGGCATAACAAGGGCGTGACCTACCACTGTCACCTTAGTAGGAAACCCCTTTCTATTTAAGAGTATATCAAGATTACCCCAGGGAAGACATCCCTAGTGACCTAAAGGGATGACAAAACTAAATCCAGTATGTAAAAATACCCCCCTCTCACTGGTCACTCAAGTCAAAAGGTTCTCTAGGTCTTTAGGAGATTAATAAAAGTGAAAATAAAGTGTACCTTGCCAAAATGAGACAACAAAGGAAAAGTATGGAAACTTTTATGTATCAAATGATGTTAGTGCTTCATAAAACCATGAACCTTTGAAAAATAAGATAGTTGAAATAAAGATGCAGAAATATGAAAGTTTATAACAACAATAAGTATTTTGTAACAACTGGAAAAAAATATTCCTTCAAGTTGCTTGAAAAGACAATGAAAAGGTAGCTTTAAATAGGTAGAATGATAATCAATTATCACAAGAAATTTAAGCAATGTCTAGATAGTATTAAATGTCAGTTTTGCAGTTAATTTGCTGCAGTTAGATGTATGTAGCAATTTTTTGTAACAACAACAAGTATTAGTGCTCAAAATTGCAAGAAAACGTCATGTAAACTTAGGATTTATCAAGTAGATTGTTTGGAAATTATCACAAGTAATTTCTGAGTGAGTTAGATGCAAGTTATGTAGGTGTATGCAACAAATAATTGTAGACTAGTATGGTTGTAGCAGTGATTTCCAACAAAAACAAGTTTACTAGTGAATTAGTGTAGTTTAGGGTTAGTAGAAGTTAGAAAAAACTTCAAGGAAGAGAGTTTGAGTGTTTGTTTTATCAATCATTCACTAAAGCAAGTGGACTAGTGCCTTTAAGGGGTAATGGATTCTATAGGTGATGACTTTTTCTTGGAAGATAGCAATGGAAATGGTTATACTTTTCTAAGGAGAAGAGGTGGATGGAGGAGGTGTTGGCACTTCAAGGCCTCAAATATCCAGACCCTAAAGATAAATTCACTAGAGAGTAAGCAATTTTAGGCCCTAGCAAATATTCATTCATTAGACTATTGAAAGGTATTAAGTGAAATAATAACTAGACAATGGACTCTAAAGAGCTAGAATTTAGGGCTTTAGAAGCTTATCTAAGGCAAATCACCTTAGTAAAGTCTAGAAAATGAAGTCCTTTACTTCTAGGGTTTGTCAAGCAAGAAATTTCATAGTCTTTAACATGAATAAGAAAATGTACCATAACCATTAAAAATGAAACGAAAATTGCATATTTACTTACTTCACCAAGAATAATCAAGCAATAAAACCCTAGATTTCCAAGTAACTTCACGAAGTAATGATTCAAGCTACAAATTTTATCCTCCAAGACAAGTGTGCTTCCCTATTTCACCCAATAACTCCCAAAAAGGGGGAAATTTTTAGACCCCACTTGTTGTGTGATGAATTGTTATCAAAAAATGAGAGTTCTTTATCTCTATTTATACAAAATCAATGACCTTAAATTAATTTTAGGTCAAATAAACGCCAACCTTGCCACTTTACATAAAAATATAATTTTTACATAAATAAAATTAATTAACGACTCAAATCATCTCCAAGGGTGACATCATGCACTTCTAGGTTGACGTTGAGCCACTAAGGTGAAATGTTGGGCTTCAGATGTAGAACGTTTGGCCTCCAAAGGTTGTATATGATGCCCACATGTGCCAATTAGCTCAAAATTTCCCTCAAAATGAAAGTCCAAGCTCTGGATGATGTTCAGGGTCAGAAAGGTGATGTCATGGGCTCCAAAAGGTCAACATCTAGGTGGAAGAGCAAGATCCCCCTGGGTCTAGCCCTGTGAGGGTGTCTCCAAGGGAAACATCCTTGTTTCTTCCTGGTGCAAACCTATGATGTCTTCTTTCCCCTGGTTGGGGTCACTAATTTATTTGTGGTGTTTTATCCCCATGAATGTTCGAGCTAATCATTCCCCAATGTGTACTTGTCCACTAGGAAAGGTCCTATAGAAACAACAACTATGCCCACCATAGGTTCATAAGTCACATGGATTATAACATGTAAATCACATACAATAATTAAATTACCCAAACATGTGCATTAAACCCCATTTTACCCAAACAAATGCTCAAAGACATTATGGAATTTAACTAGTGAGGTTTGAAGAAGGTCTCAGGGTGTCCTATTGGGATAATCCTCCTTAAGTTTGGGGTGTTTCCTAGGTGAGAACCAATACAGGTCATGTACGTGTATGAGGTAGCATGGGGTAAGTGTTTGGGAATGGGGTGCAATGATAACAGGGAAATGTAAATCTTACCAATGCGTGCCTTTGTAAAGGGAGAGATGCACCTTGTCATAGATGACATTGTTTCATTTCCCATTCATGCCTTTTATTCTTAGATCCATTGATTTTGATATTTTTATTTTATTCTTCAAGGGAAGAGTTGAGGAGATTGTCCTGGCTTAGTGACTAGAGGTGATAGTGTTATCAACAAACATTTCACAGAGATGAGAAGGTTGGATTCTGATGAGACCCCCTTTCTCTTGGATATGATACCGAGAGCCACTTACATGGTTTTGTTACCAGATAGATGGTAGTGTCATACTGCCTCATGCCTATGGTCATAATAGGCTTGCTCGTGATGAGACCTCCTATCCACCAACTAATAACTTGAGCGTTTAATTTATCTTATAGGTTCCATTTTTTTACTGAGAATCTTTTTAATACTTTCTTAGGTATCCTTTGGGAAAGAATTCAAAGGTTTCATCTTTGAATTTTAACTCTTTCGAGCTAATTTTTCCCTCTGTGTGTTTAGCCACTTCTTCCCACAAGGAAAGGTACAACCCTTCCTAGTGTGGAAAATACCAATGCCCGAACAAAGATATGGGGAGATGAGAGGAATAAATATGGAAAGTGGTAAGTATGGGGGCAACAGATGATGAACTTTTAGGAATACACCCAGTAGAAACCCATCCTATAGGGAGATAAACTTACTAGGGAATCATTCCACCTTTCAAGGTATGAACAAGTTAGAGAGCATAATTTCCAAGAAAACATTATGAAATGAAGGATAATTTAATGTAACATATTCAAGTGATTTAAGAATCAGAGTGACACATACCAGGATACTCAGACTCATTACCTTATGGAGAAATACTTATTTCTACTTCAGGACCAGGATAGTATGATGGATAATGTTGTTGTTGATAAATGGGCACCACTAAAGAAAAGAGGCGCCCTCGGTTATAACCCTAAATTGTGGAAAACATGCATACCTGGCATCAAGCCACCTTACTTGCTATCTTTTCCAATCCATCACTGAAAAACTATTGTAAAAACCATTTTTTTGAAGGTGTACGCGCCCTACACAACTACTTCCCGCGTACACACACTTGTTGCACCACTACAACCCATGTACACTCACAAAAAATAGTGAAAAATGAAAATTGAAAAGGGATACGGGTTTTCGAGCCATTACTTAATCAGTTGATCACCCATAGACAGTCACCCCAACCGTTACTATCTCTTTTGGCATATAAAATAAGGTGTTGGGACCCCATTCCAAAAAGAATCACGAGAGCATAGAAAATCTGCCCATTTCAATATTCCCCCATTGCCCTAATATTTTTCAACCACATTGTGAGTTGAGCCAGAATGCCATCTTCCTCCTTTGCAAATCCTTGACATTTCCCTAGAGAGAACTGAAGAGGAGAAGAACATGTGGAAGAAGTTGGTGCATAGTGAAGAGGAGCCCAAGACCAAGTTCGAGAAGTAGTGTCGGTCTCATGTTGTAAATAACTTTTGTGAGATTAATATAAAGAAGTACTTTTTCCATCTCGCCAAATGACGTCTTAAATATTTATGATTTGTTTAAATTAATTGGTTATGATGTCTAACCCACTAATCCATACATAGAATGCATGCTTGTAGTTTCTTTTTTGTATTTTGGTGGATGCAGGTCATCCTTGGGAGGAGACTTGCAGTCAGGAAACAACCAAGCACAAAGGGATCGACACCGGATGTGGAGTTTAGGGTATGCCTACAGAATTCCTATATGCTGTATTTTATGTATGATTGTGGGATAACGTTGGGATAGTTGATAAAAAGTAGGAGAATTTAGATGCTTAGGTATGCCTATATTTTGGAACCCTTGTGTAGTCCGTAGAGGGGTTTTCCCGCTAAAGAGGAATTGGAGACCATACTAGGGATACCTCTAGGGTTTTTTGGGGATATTTGTTTTTGGTGCTTTAATTGGTTTAACTGCCTTTTTGAGTTTCTGTAAGTTTATGTGTCTTTAATGGATTCTGGTCTTCAATACCAATACTCCTTGCCTAGTTTGCTTGACTGTTGGTTTTCATTTTTTTTTTTGAGAAGTTAAAAAGGTGTATGCAGCCTGTAGTGGGTCTACATGCATACATACGTGCCCTACCTTTGGACAACCCACATACATACACTGGATGATGAAGTGTCAGTAGCATGCCTGTGTTGAGAAAATATTTTTTAAAGAAGAGGCAGTCATCCTCTTCCCTGTTAGAAGTCATACTTCTCAGGGATTTTCTTGATCTAGTCCTGGTTTTTGTTATAGCAGTCTGTAGCCTAGGTTTGACATCAGTTTTTCTTTTCTTTTAAAAAAAAGTATTTCTTGTGTTTCCTATATTTTTAAACTTATTTTTAGCTTAAAATTTTAAGAAAAATGGGTTGCATCAGTCTAGGGGGGGCATGAATCGTGTATTCATCAGTTTCTTTTAGAATCTTTTTTTTACTTCTACTTTGATTGGAAGAAAATATTAATTTTTTTTTATCTTGTGGGTCTCTTTCTTTCTTGGCATTTTCTTGCATTGTTATTGGGAAAAAGAAAAAGAAATTAGCATAGTATTATGTTTTATTCTCATCTTAAAAGCATTTCAAAAGAAAATAAGAAAGATAATCCTTCTTTTCTAGTGTTCTCATAAGTTTCATTTTTTGCAAGAGTCTTAACAACATCAGTTGCACTACCACACCCTTTTTGAGTAAATCAAGCCAGTAAAAAGAATGCTTAATTAAAATTAATTAGACTTTTTATGTTTGTAGGCTCAACCAACTAGTTTAGGGTTAGGGCCTTGAATTAGGTTGGAGAGGAAACTCTTCAAAGCCTTTGAATCAAACATTAGAGCCTGAGTTAGGGATTGTTAAATTCCAGTAAATGTGAAATGTATCTGGGACCCCCCTCTAACACAGGGGCTAAACACGAGGTTGTGTGCAGAAAGGTAGCAGAGATAACCCTTCCAAAGACAGACCAATCGTAGTGGAGGAAAGCATATAGAGGACTTTTCTTGGGATTACATTGATCACATTTTCCACGGAGCTTTGTGGGTCTCAAATCTGTTCGAGGTCCTTAGTTTTCTTCCGGAACACTTTATTTCGATACCCTTAATAGGTTTCAGGCTTGATACCTTGATCATTGTGGTCCACCCGAATGTCGACTATACCCGTCTAGTAATTGTTCACGATCTCTCAACCGAGTTGCCTTTGATTTTAGGGACTTACATAGGTGACTGCGGGGGTATACCGCAGTACCTAGGGAAGATGTCAGGCCATGCTTTGTAGAGTATACCCAGAGGGTGCTTCCGTGTTGTAGTTGTACTTTCACTAGTAAGTTTTTGTAGTGTTGGCTGGCATAACTATTCTTCCTACTAGTTAGTGTTCTACTTGACTTTTCCTTTAGGAGTTTTTCTAGTGTGTGATTTGTGCTCCCTAGTTTTCCATAGTGAGTTAGTCAGTCATTTATTTGGGTCTCTGACCTAGGGTGGTAGATCACCCACTCCATCAGTCACGAGGACTTTTTGGTCTTCCGCTTAGAAATGTGGAGCCGCTTCTATATAGGCATTGTTTTCATAACACTGGTTCTTCAGAGTCAGTGTGTGAGACTTTTACATACTTGAACGATCCTGCAAGGGGAGAACCTATGCATAAGATCTTCATGGCTAATGTTTCAGATGATACCAAGCAAGGAACCCCTTTGCAAGGGGATTCTTATGCTTTTCCTTTCTTAGTAAACATTGGTGTCTCTTTGATGGCCACTTTGTACACTCTTGGGTTGAATGTGGGACTACCATTTTGGTTGGGTACCATTCCAAATGTCCTGAATTCTCTTGACGCTTCTCAGTTAAGAACTTTATGTCATGGGAATAATGTTGATGTTCCTTCGTCAACAAACACTTCTCCTCCTCCTTATTCTGCGTCTGGTGAAGGAATAGTTACTAGTAACCAAAATTCTAAACGTAGTAGAAAGAGGAATAATAGGAAGAAGAAATCACCAACCTATGCTAGTCATGTTGGAGATAGGTCAATAACCTCTACAATTCATGTTGAATACCAACACCCAACCTATGCAAGTCATGCTGAGGAAAAAAGTCTAGTCACTATTAGTCATACTAGCAATATCTTTGTAGCCTCTCTGAGCCATGTTATCGACCCATCACCAACCTCTGCAAGTCATGTTGGAGACATGCAACCAACCAGTGCCAGTCATGTTGGGGGCATTGGTTCTGTTGAGAAACCTAAATGGATAGGATGTAAGCCTAATTTCCCTTGTAAGATTTGCAAGGGAGATCACCTTACTCATTTGTGCCCTGGCATTATAGAGATACAAAGACTGGGGTCCCTGTTTGCAAGATCTTTTGATTCCGAGTCTTCTGAGGTTTCCTCGTAGCCTATTCAACCATTGGTTGAAAAAGTGGTCATGTTGATGAAGTCATTGGTTGATCCCACTCCTCTTTTGGGGGTTGAGGTGCCTTTAGACCATGTAGTCTCTCAGCCTATTCATTCATTGGTTGATAAAGTGCTCATGCCAATGTAGTCATCGGATGATTCCACTCCTCTTTTGGGTAGTGAGGTGCCTTTAAACTATGTAGTCTCTAGGCCTATTCAGCCATTGGTTGAGAAAGTGGTCACACTGATGTAGTCTTCGACTGATCCCACTCGTTTCTTGGGGAGTGAAGTGTCTACCGACTATGTTTTTATAATTTCTAGTTCAGTACTATCAGAACAAGGTGTCATTTCACACATTCTGAGCACACCCTCTCCAAGCCCTAGGATGGTTTCCTTTGATTGGAATGACCTTATTGAGCCTTGTATTCCTTCTTCTACACCTTTTCAAATAAGGGTTGAAGTTAATTCAAATTTTTTTTATCGATGTATTGTGGATGAAGGTGCCTCTGCAAGTATTTTATCCTCCTTGGTTTGGAAAGTCTTGGGATCTCCCGAGCTTGTGTCTGCTTCGCATGAGTTATTGGATTTTGACAAACATCCTAGTGAATATTTGGGGATTCTTCCTCACTTTCCTATCTCATTAGGTGGGAAGATTGTCCTTGTTGATGTTATAGTAATCCAAGTACCATTAGATTTTAACATCCTTCTCGGGCATGATTATGTATATGTTATGAATGTTGTTGTGTATACACCCTTCCGGGTGATGTATTTCCCTCATAATGGAAGCATTGTCACTATTGACCAGTTGGCATCTAATAATCACCATCCTAATTCGGTGTTAGTTCAGACTACCCCTTTATATGTTACTAGTGTTCATGTAGACTCTACCCCACCATGGGTTAATTATGTGGCATCTTATCCTTGGAGTTCAATTGCTTCTGAGAAGGAACCTATGTAGTCATGTTTCCCTTCTCGGGGCTTGTTCTCAACAATTGATCCATTGGTTTATCCAATAAGGGTATGGGAGCCCTTGCTTTCCCCTATTGGTCCAAGTGATCTCAAGTCTCCTTCTGAGTCTGATCGTGTTGTTTGTATATCCTCAAGCCCTCATGCTTGTGATTATTCGTTGATAGAATCTTCTAGTCCTAGCCAGAGCCTCCCTTGTCATATGGAATATGGTCAGTTTACTTCACCCTTTGAGACTGTCAACCCTCGTTTGCGTGATTTCTCAGATTTTGAATTACCTTCAAATGAGACTATGCTTGAAGCCACGACTACAGTTTCTATGTTGTGGGAGGACTTACACCGTGGTTTGTGTTTTCTTCCCTCTTGGGAGACATTCCAAGTTGGCTATCGAGGAGACTCTTGGTCTGAGACTAGAAGTGGGCTCTACCTGAACCAGTTTCATAAATGAGTCATAGCCCCCTAGAGTCTTCTTTAATCTCTTTTCA
>ML843831.1:0-27276 GCA_009831015.1 Picea engelmannii | reverse complement strand
GAGTCTTCTGAGGTTTCCTCGTAGCCTATTCAACCATTGGTTGAAAAAGTGGTCATGTTGATGAAGTCATTGGTTGATCCCACTCCTCTTTTGGGGGTTGAGGTGCCTTTAGACCATGTAGTCTCTCAGCCTATTCATTCATTGGTTGATAAAGTGCTCATGCCAATGTAGTCATCGGATGATTCCACTCCTCTTTTGGGTAGTGAGGTGCCTTTAAACTATGTAGTCTCTAGGCCTATTCAGCCATTGGTTGAGAAAGTGGTCACACTGATGTAGTCTTCGACTGATCCCACTCGTTTCTTGGGGAGTGAAGTGTCTACCGACTATGTTTTTATAATTTCTAGTTCAGTACTATCAGAACAAGGTGTCATTTCACACATTCTGAGCACACCCTCTCCAAGCCCTAGGATGGTTTCCTTTGATTGGAATGACCTTATTGAGCCTTGTATTCCTTCTTCTACACCTTTTCAAATAAGGGTTGAAGTTAATTCAAATTTTTTTTATCGATGTATTGTGGATGAAGGTGCCTCTGCAAGTATTTTATCCTCCTTGGTTTGGAAAGTCTTGGGATCTCCCGAGCTTGTGTCTGCTTCGCATGAGTTATTGGATTTTGACAAACATCCTAGTGAATATTTGGGGATTCTTCCTCACTTTCCTATCTCATTAGGTGGGAAGATTGTCCTTGTTGATGTTATAGTAATCCAAGTACCATTAGATTTTAACATCCTTCTCGGGCATGATTATGTATATGTTATGAATGTTGTTGTGTATACACCCTTCCGGGTGATGTATTTCCCTCATAATGGAAGCATTGTCACTATTGACCAGTTGGCATCTAATAATCACCATCCTAATTCGGTGTTAGTTCAGACTACCCCTTTATATGTTACTAGTGTTCATGTAGACTCTACCCCACCATGGGTTAATTATGTGGCATCTTATCCTTGGAGTTCAATTGCTTCTGAGAAGGAACCTATGTAGTCATGTTTCCCTTCTCGGGGCTTGTTCTCAACAATTGATCCATTGGTTTATCCAATAAGGGTATGGGAGCCCTTGCTTTCCCCTATTGGTCCAAGTGATCTCAAGTCTCCTTCTGAGTCTGATCGTGTTGTTTGTATATCCTCAAGCCCTCATGCTTGTGATTATTCGTTGATAGAATCTTCTAGTCCTAGCCAGAGCCTCCCTTGTCATATGGAATATGGTCAGTTTACTTCACCCTTTGAGACTGTCAACCCTCGTTTGCGTGATTTCTCAGATTTTGAATTACCTTCAAATGAGACTATGCTTGAAGCCACGACTACAGTTTCTATGTTGTGGGAGGACTTACACCGTGGTTTGTGTTTTCTTCCCTCTTGGGAGACATTCCAAGTTGGCTATCGAGGAGACTCTTGGTCTGAGACTAGAAGTGGGCTCTACCTGAACCAGTTTCATAAATGAGTCATAGCCCCCTAGAGTCTTCTTTAATCTCTTTTCAAACTCTATAAACATGAAAATATTGTCGAGTTATCTTGTTGTCCTTCATGCTCACCAAACTAAAATTTGAAGGCACGTCTGTCTGGTGGTAGTTTACCCCTTTTTTCGATCTGGATGGTCAATTGTACGAACAAAGGTATACTCTAGGAACTTTGGTTCATTAGAAGAGTATTCTTAGGTATAAGTTTAACACTTTTTCGGGCCTGAGAGACTAAATTTACGAAAAAGGAACCCCCACAGAGTCCATAGTTAAGCTCTTTTCAGACTCCCTAAAATTGAAAATATTGTTGAGTGACCTTGTTTCTTCACACTCGTTAAATTGGTCAAGAAGAACACCCCTTATGGAGTCCATAGTTAAGATCTTTTCAGACTCCTTAAATATGAAAATATCGCCGAGTGATCTTGTCTTTGTCACACTCATTGAAATGATTTTGAATAGATGTCTATTTGGTGCTAGTTTACCCCTTTTTCAAGCTGACTAGACTACCTTCGAAAAAGGTACCCCAATGGAGTCTCCTTTTACGCTTTTTCAGACTCTCTAAAAATGAAAAACCGTCGAGCTTACCTTCTTTGGGCTCATTAAAATTACATCAAAGGACGTTATCATTGTGTCTTATTAATGGAATTTGCATCTATGCATCTTTGGCCTAATGTCGCCTCCATGCTGCTCTCAACTGAAACATATGAAACATGCCTTATACGCAAGCCTTGTATCAATTTGCCTCTGCATATTGACACCTTGACCCATGGAGGATTTTTCTCGAGTGTCCTTTTCCTACATATGCCCCCTTGCTCTGAGCATCAATGTGTTCCTTGCACTTGGAACTAGTATGTATGCGACACTCGTTCCTCCTTTGCAATGTAGCATTCTTTTATTCTTTTTCAAGCTTTGCAAAATTATTGAAAAAGACAAAAAAATCAAATATACCCCAAAAAGAGGAAGGGAAAAGTATTTTATTTTTGTTGACAACACAATGAGTCACCCTTGGACAAAGAAAATCCTTTGATTTGTTCGTCAAGATCTAGGATTCAATATGACCTTAGGAAGTTGTTCTCGCTACATAGAGTTGTGTCCTCCTCCATTTGGTTATCCTTCCAAACATATGGAGAATTCGTGTTGCCTCTTGCATCGTGAACTTATGTCAATTCCATGATGCCCAAGTCTCATATTTTTTCATGCTTTCATCCAAGGGAAGCTTTACTAAAAATTGAGTCGACCCTTCTACAATTTGTCTCTTGTCCTCATGCCCGGGCACCCCAAAAAACCAATCAAATCCTTGCTCAAAATCAATGAAGTTCTCTACCCGATCATCAATATCCTCTTGTCTTTTCCCAACGAGCCATCGAAGACCTCTGGGTAGTCAATTCATACATTTATATTACACTCTTACCCGAGTTTTGAGGATTTTGAAGTTGTTTCTCAAGCTCTGAAGACCTCATCTCCAACCATCAGGCATCACTGGCTTCTTGAATATGGATACTATACATGTATATATTTTGATTTTGAGATGCAGATACACTATAGTTGAGCTAGAATGCCATCTTCCTCCTTTGGAAATCCTTGCCATTTTCCTAGAGAGAAATAAAGAGGAGGAGAAAACGTGGAAGTAGTTGGTGCATGGTGAAGAGGATCTCAGGACCAATTTTGAGGAGCAGTGCTGGTCTCATGTTGTAAATGACTTTTGTGAGATTAATATAAAGAAGTACTTTTTCTGTCCTGCCAAATGGCGTCTTAAATATTTACAATTTGTTTACATTTCTTGGTTATGATGTCTAACCCACTAATCCATACATAGAATGCACACTTGTAGTTTCTTGTTTGTCTTTTGGTGAATGCAAGTGAGCCTTGAGAGGAGACTTGCAATCAGGAAACAATCGAGTGCAAAGGTATCAACATCGGACATGGAGTTTAAGGTATGCCTACCAGATCCCTATACTTTGTCTTTTATGTATGATTGTGGGATAACATCGAGATAGTTGATAAAAAGTAGGAGACTTTAGATGGTTAGCTCTGCCTAGATTTTAGAACCCTGGTGTAGTCCGTAGAGGGGTTTTCCCGCTATATCACACTCCAGGGATATGCTCAAGTCATTCATCTCTTGGAACTCCATGTCTAGGACCTGTGGGCCTCGATACATGATCTCCTTAGTCATCCCTAGGGTTGGGGATAGTAATAAAATTGTACCTCCAACTCCCTTTCTCTCCTTGTTGCATTCTCTTCCATTTCAACATCAATCGATCAAGCTCCTCTCTGGTGTCTATGAGCTCTTTATCCATATACTATGTGCTCATCCTCTTTTGGTTTCTTGTTGGACCTTATATATATCCTTTATTATCCATTTTATCCTCTTCCAAGATCTCCTCGCTTAGACTCTCGGTTCACCTACTGGAATCTTTCTCTAAGATTTTACACTACTGCTGAGTGTAGGCACATACCTTGCGCTCGTTCCCTATTCTGAGAAATCCTTGATCTTTGGCTTTTGCACTCCAATTAATTTCCTTAAGATCTCCACATGATCTTTTCTTCTCCAAGAACACAACTGGTCCTTTTCTTTTAGTCCACCTGGTTGTCTGCTTTCTTGTTGCACACTTGCATATGGTACTCACACAAAGCACCAATACTCTACCTCTCCTCCTTTTCCTGTTGTCTACAGACAAAATCAAGCTATGATACCACTTGATGCAAACCCCCTATGGGTTTGCGCGACCTCCCGATATTGGATTTTCTTCTTAAGTCAAATTAGCTCTCAGATCCCTATTGGATCCTCTCCTATGTACACAGAACCATTTTCTTTCCTTATTTAGGTCCACAAAAAACTCGTTAGGAGCTTAATCTAAGCCCCTTTACGTGTTAGAATCGAGCTTCAGGTATTATCCCCCTTTCCTTAGCAGAATCTCAGGTGACCTTGCACTAGAATCAAGCACTTGGTTGGCAGGTGCTTCGACACTCCGCAACTTGGGTGCTTTTGAGGATTTTCCGACACCATACACTTAAATATACCATAGTGGTTACCAATCAAATTCAGTCATAAAGGTGACGTTGAATAGAGGGTGTAGGTCCTCTCCCTATCCTTCCACTCTCTAAACTTCTACATACAGATAAAATGGTTAGCGTGAGTTCTCCCTCCTCCAATATTTAAGGTGGAGATCTACTTCGAGACTCTGGGATTCAGAGGTTTCCATGATTCCGACACATAGTTCCTCCTAGAAAATCGTACATAGAACCATGATATATGACTCACGCTCCTCCTACATCCTATGACTATTATTAACTTTGGGCTTCATAACTTCTCACTCCAAATGACCTTCACCAAACTCTTGAATATCCAAATTCCGAATTGGTGAAGGGTGGATATCTACGACTAATATTCTTTTTTTGATCAACAATGAATATTAAATATGGATTTTTGGAGCTTTAGGGCTTTGTCCACTCTACAACAACTAACTCCAAAATCTCTTTGGTAGCCGAAGTGTCGAATCTTTGAATTGTGGGATCTACGGATCACATTCTCCTGTGCTCGGATCTAATGGCTAGGATCTGATATCCTCTTGACTATGCCTCTCCTCTTGACTATGTTTGATCCAATGGCCCATATATGTTTCCACAACCAATCCAATGACTATCGTGGTTTCTTCTACTATGCAACTCTGCTTTCCTTCAATAACGAAATTCTAAAATTTTTCAAAGGCTTGGCCTTTGATATCTCCTCTGAAGGGTCAAATCTTTGGCCTCTTCTTTAATTCTATGAAAGGATACACCTCCTAAGATTTTTTCAACACTTCAAGGAAAGTGTGGGAACACTCCTTGCGCTTATCCTATGGTCTGGAACTTAGAATTTTCTCTCCTCAAAAACTCCTTGCATAGGATCTGCATGCACTAGTTCTATCTCTCTTAACCATTCAACTCCTCAAATTCAAAGGGGATCGACCCTTTTTTCTTTCTAATGACTTTCTATTCCCTCCTGGAACCCATGCTCTCTATCCCAAGTTTACAAACATAGTCAAAGTTTTCCTTCAACACCCTCACGACACTCTATGCTCTTCCTCCTAAGATTTACCAGCACTTTAACAAAGTGTTTCCTCTGTTCACTTCTTTCACTCACTCTCCTAAGTTTTGAACTTTACAAATTCACCTGCATAATCCTTGTGCTTACTTTGTGTAGACTTGCACTATCCCTCCTGAGCTTAACCTCCTCTAAGTCTACATGCATGAACTCTTTCCATTGGCTTTTCCCTTGATATTTTACACTACTCTCATTGTAGGCGCACTCTGTGTGCGAGCTCTGTACACTCCCTCCAATATCCCTTATGAGCTTAACCAATTCTTGTGTGCCCACCTAGCACACTCCTCCTAAACTCAAAACTAAGTTCTTGCGCACTCCTTGTGTTGGCCTTTAATAGTTTTCCAACAACTCTAATGTGCACTCCTTGCACAACCTTGACATCCCAGAACACTCAAAAAATCATACAGACATGGAATTCTATCTATTCCTACAAAGGGAACATTTATATACTCATGGAAATCACACATGCACCTTAAACATTCAGAAAAAAACACTCGACCACACAGATAATACACACAAAGATACATATGCAGGAAAATCTTCTTTTCTATTAAATATGAATGCTTTACAATGTTTACAATGGTTACAATGTTGGGCTTCAATAGAGACTCAGTTATTATCTCCTCTTCAAAATTCTACTATCTACTACTCTCTTGAGAATTATTCCCCTTATTCTCCTAATATTCTCTACTATGCTCAATGCCTTTATATTTTTACAAAAAGAGGGGCTTCTCGATCCTTCCTCTCCTAATTAAATTAAATTACATTTAATTTACAACTCATCTAAATCAGATCTAAGATATATGATCTACTATGCCACTAAAATATATTTACATGCATCATGTACAAATACAATGGCTCTACCCTCCTCGAGCCTTAGACACTTAATTACATTAAATTTAAGATTTAAAACAAAAAAATGAGAAGGTTGGAAATTCTCTCTCCTCGGGATCTACTCCATCCATGTGTGTCGTTGTGTTGGTTGTTGATGCAATGTTGATGCTCTTGCATTATCATACACCAAGTTGAGGAGATTGAAATAATTCAAGGCTTTGGTTAGACAAATAGCACGTCTTGAGGGTTTTATGGTGGAGGGATATATGGTATATAAATCCATGGTATGTATTAGTCACTATCTTCCTAAATTAGCAATGAAAATTATCCATGTAGTGGATCACATTTGGGATGTGAACTCCATCAAATTTTTTGAAGAGGAGAACCTGTTGGGGAAAGGTAGAATGAAGAAACTGAGAGGTAATTAAATTGTTGAGATTTATGATACATATAAATTTTCTTTTTTTGTGTAATATATGATCATACTCATTTATTGTTTACTCTTTCAAAAATTATTAATATTTACCATGGTTTTAACTAATTTTTAATATTGGTGAAATATGAATTTTTTATTCAGTGGCTCAAGATTGGGATGCCCTACATTTATACATTGCAGACAACATTGACTAGATGAGGGTATGTATTGAAATATGTAAACAACATCATGGTGGTAGATTATCGTGGAAAAAATTGTCTCAATTGGTTAGAGAAGCTCGTCGTAATGGAGATGCCAATTTTACACAAAGAGAAATTGATTTAGCACATGGTTTGAAAGATCGACATGAAAGCAAATTCACCCATTTTATTCAGTTAATTTATATTATATTAATGTGAATGAAGGTGTGTTTTTTCCACATACTTTCCAAGTTATATAAATATGTTTATTAATTGAAAATGCATCTTTTACATGTATGGTATATTGCAGTTGAAACACCACAAGGCTATGTGGTGCAATGATTGTAAATTTCACATCAAATAGTTGGATGAAACTATGAAAACTTGTGATACTAGTATAATTGTAGTATTCCAGTTCACTAATGTTTCCTCTAGGAGTGAAAAACATCCGAGAGAATATGAAAATATATATTATGGGTATTTGGATGATATACTTGAGTGTGACTTTAATTCCTTCAAAATAGTTATGTTCGACACCAAATGGTATAAGTTATGAATGGAAACATGATAAGGAAATAATTTCTATTCAACATGCCAATGGATTTCTAATGAGTAAAACAACAATGTTTGAAAGAGGACACAATCACTATGTTTTTCCAATCCAATGTGAATAAGTATTTTACTCAAAGGTTCCGGGTAAGAGGGATTGGTCATTTTATGACCCAAGGGGAAGGACGGTAAAGTATGCTATAGAGGAAGAAGATGATATTGAAGAAGAATATGATGCACCATAGACAAAGAAGGAAGATTGGTCGACATACGAAGAAGACGGGGAAGATGAACCAGGCATAGTAGACAATGCAGTTCTTGATGATGATGTTGATGAAGATATGCTCGAAAATGACATTGATGATGATGATGATATCTTGAATCCTTTCAAAAAAAATTCTGAACCGGATGATGATATAGATGTCGAGTTGGATGAAGAATAAGATACAAGATATAGATGATACATATGTTGAGTTGGATGAGGTATGTAACTATATATTTTAATTTGAATGAAATGTTCTCTTTAAATAATTTGCTTATTTGGGTTAATTACATGTTTTTAAGTTTTGTTTAATTTCATTATATCCTATGTTACAGGTTGTTTATTATGTCAAATGTGAAAAAGTGGTCATATTGTACATGCTAAAATAAAATTATCATTTATAAACTCATAATTTCATTTACCTTAATTAATTTTTATTTTTGTAGTTTACATGCATGATAACCATGTTGTTTTAGTTTATTTTTTATTTTATATATTGGGTATTGGGGAATTGAGAGTGATGTGAGGGGGAGGGGAGGGGCCATATGAGCTTCCACCTTCACTTGGTTGTCCTTGTTTAGTAGAGAATAAATTATTCTTGAAACCAAGAGCAGTTCATTCATCTTTTTACCATGATCGTAAATGTCATCATTGTTCTTATAGTATTGTAGAAATGATGCAAGGACGCACATCTCGAATGAATTTTAAAGGAATAAATCAAAATACATTGTACTAGGGCTAGGCATGGGAAATAGTCACCTATGAGTGGAGACAACGTTGAAATATTTTCAAATTGTTTCTGTGTGCACTGAAATTTGACATAGATAGACTCTTCACATGCCTTGACAATATGGGAGGGTTTCCAGACTCAAATATCACTCACACACCCACTCTATATATCCAACATTGTCCTTCTTTTGTTATAATTTGCTTGGATTAGTGTGATGCATGGAACTCCCAACATACCCATTCTCATGGTCATGATCTTTATATTAATCATCTGTGTGATTTTGGACATGGCTAGAAGAAGGAGATGGATGAGATTTTGTACTAATATTCTTTATGGAGCAAAAAGTACTTATATGAGAGTAAAAAACAAAGACAAGAAATAATTGATATTGAAGATTGTTTGATTAATCAATTACTTATTTGTCGACGTTATTGCATACCCTTGAAGTATTATATGTGGGGACTTGCATGTCGATTGAATTTTAAAGGAAACAACTAAAAGACATAGTATTGGGGATAGACATGATTGGAAATAGTGACCAATGAATGGGGCCAACTTTGAATTTTTTTCAAAATGTTTATGTATGCACTGAAATTTGCATGGATAGACTGTTCACATGCCTTGAAGATATGGGACGATTTTTAGAATCAAATATCACTCACATACCCACTTTATATATCGACCGATCACATACTTTTTTCATTTGAAT
This sequence comes from Picea engelmannii, assembly GCA_009831015.1. Lineage (NCBI taxonomy): Eukaryota > Viridiplantae > Streptophyta > Pinopsida > Pinales > Pinaceae > Picea > Picea engelmannii. The sequence continues at coordinate 18,040 of ML843831.1, read as the reverse complement.
TTTCTTGGATTAATGTGATGCATGGAACTCCCAAGATAGCCATTTTCATGGTCGTGCTCTTTATATTCATCATCTATTTTGTTCAAAACTAACATCATTTCAATTAGGCCAATGGTTTTTTCCATGGAAAGAAGAAGCTAGTAGATGAGATTGTGTATTTAAATAATGATATCATACTGATATTCTTTATGGAGCAAACAATTACTTATATGAGAGAAAAAAACAAAGACATGAAATAATTGATATTGAATCTTGTGCAATTAATCAAGTACTTATTTATCGATGTAATTTGATTCCCTTGTAGGACTAGATGCGGTGATGTCTGTATTGAATGAATTTGAAAGGAAACAACTTAAAAAAATTGTACTAGGGCTAGACATGATGGAAAACATTGACCTCAGAATGGGGGCAACATTGAAAGTTTTTCAAAATGTTTATGTATGCACTGAAATTTGACATGGATATACTATTTGCATGCCTTGATGATATGAGATGTTTTCTAGAATCAAATATCACTCACACACCCACTCTATATATCTCCTTGTTTCGTTTGAATTTTCTAAGACGAATGTGATGTAATACCCTGGTTTTTTAGCCTCTTATTAAATAATGTATTTTGTTAATCTATGAAAGGCCAGAGTTCCCAAACAATTAAAAGAGGTCGTCGTGCCTAGGAAATGTAATGTTTTGACAATTATTAATAATAAATACATCATTGGATTCTAGACAGATAAGGACAAGAGTTGTAGGGGGCTATGATTCCACAAGAGAGGGGGCTCGAGGGACTAAGTGTTTATTTTATATTTTTATTTACCCATTTTTTGTTTTAATGGACAACATATGTTACATGATATTATTGGGGTAAGGTCTTGTGGTTCTTGATTTGCATGAATTATATAGACTCATATTTGGTCTATTTGGGGGTTCATTTTTTTCATTTGTTGGTTAACTCTCTTTCATCATTCAATAATTCATTCATTCATTCATGCTTCATCCCTCATTCATTTGGAAATTGGCTTGGGAAAGAAAATGAATTCTTAAGAGGATCCATGGTTTGGTTGGTAGTAATGACTGTTGGTATATTCCATCCATGAATTAATGCCTATATGTCTGAGATTCATTGGCACGTGTTAGGTTTTTCCCAAAGCTGTGAATCCTGAGAGTCCCAAGATTGAGATTCTTGGCCAGATGCACTAGGGCCTTGTAAGGAGGTGGATCGCTTGAGGAACTACGTGACAGAGAAGGGGGTCCATTTTCTTGGGCTGTATAAGCTGGGTAGAAGAGAGTTGGTGTACTTTGTATTTTTGTGTGTGTTTTTAAGCCTATGAGAGCTTGAGTGATGACTCGTTTGGTAAGATGAGTGACACTCTGGAACCTTCTTTCATGGCTCATAGCCCTGGCTTGGGTGTGACAATATTGTGGAGACTTGGAACAACAATGTCTACGGTTGGGTGAAACTTCCTTGGTTTGCATCTAGTTGGTGATTCATTCAATTAAATATAAGTCTCTGTATGTCATCGTTTCATTTACCCATATATTTATTTCTGTGTATTTATTTATCTATGAAAGTCGTATCTAGAATATGCATTCTTGTTGGTTATTGTTGTGTATGACATATGGTTCATTTCTTTTATGTGGCATCATGAATCTGATCTGTGCATGTGAATATTTCATGCATATTTATTAATTAGTTCATAAGTGAGCTTGAAGTAGCATGACCTGCCTATGGGTGGCTGGGTACATTACAGTTGATCATGGTCAACCTGTGGTGGTTGGGTACATTCAAGGTTGGTATATGAGCTTTCGGTTGAAACATCAGACTAGTATGGGCAAGAAATGTGGACAAGGTATTATGGTTAAAAAAAATACAACCTTGAGATATTAAATCTTAGGAGTGATATCCTTCCATAGATCGCACATAAGCTATAACGTCGTGCGGGACAAATATCCTTTGTAAAGGAACATAGAATATTTATCGTTTCTTGTTGAAATTTGGGAGAAATCACAACCATTGATTCATGTAGTTCTGGATCGTTAGATCAGAATTCAGGTGAAGGAGGACCCTTGGATAGAGGTGAAACCAAGTCCTGGTGGAATTAAGTCCCAACTGTCAGATCGATTTGGTCAATCGTAAGTTGTTGATCGAAGCCAAGAAGGAGATGGAGAATTTGTAACTTCATCGCTTCAATGATTATGGGAGACATGGAAGAAGCTTGAAAAAGGCTGAAGTCATGAAGTCTCATCGACCACCCGACATGATAGGAGGCTTGTGTGAAATCTCAGTCCTTAGTGAGGGTCATCTGGCGTTGACCACTTCAGGAAGTTAACTATGGGAGAGACAAAGAATTTTGGAATTACTATAACACGGAGTCTCAGAGTGTCGAAGTCATGAATTCCCTCTGACCATCCAATCTAATCCATTACATACATATGAAAAATATCTTCTAAAATCTGGTATATCCTTTCTGTTTTTCTATCTGCTTCTGGGTGATACGTTGCACTGAAATTTAGTTGTGTTCCCAAGGCCTCCTAGAAACTAGTCCAGAACGATCCAGTAAACACCAATCCTCAATCAGATATGATCTTTCTTGGTAATCCATCTAATATCACAATCTCACTAACAAATACTCTTTCTATTTCTGGCACCTGATAGCTCGTACATACTGAGATGAAGTGTGCACTCTTCGTCATAGTTTCCACTACCACAAAAATTGAATCATGCCTCATTGTTGTTAGTAGAAATCCAATGATAAATTCCATCGAAATGACCTCCCATTTTTATTTTGGAATAATGTGTGTCTATAAAAATCCTATTGGATGTCTATGTTCAACCTTCACTTTCTGACATTCTAGTCTTCTCTCCACATAACTAGCTATGTCTTATTTCATTCCCTTCGAGAAGAATAAAGGATTAAGGTATTCCCTCATATTCGTGACTCCCATATGAGCCATGTACACTTCTTTATGTGCTTCAATCAAGATCAAAATTCTTAGTTCATCATTAGGTTGTACATAAAAAAATTTGTTGAATATCAACAATCTATTGTTGTCTAATGAATAACCTTCATACTTTCGTACCATCATGGTTTCTTGTCCAATGTTATTCTTAACATACTTGTACAATTCATCATCGATCTGTAAGGATAGAATCCTTTCTTGAAGATTTATCTTAAGCGATATTATCGAGAATATGCATGGTGTCCGACTAAATGCATCTACGACTTTGTTGACCATTCCTTTGATGTATGTAATATCAAAGTCGTATTCGCTAAGTAATTTTGATCAACGCCTTTGTCATGTGTTGAATTCACTCTATGTAAATATATGTTGCAATACACAATGATTTGTCTTTAACTTGAATTTCTATCTAATCAAAAAATGTCTCCAAACTCTCAAAGAATATACAATTGCTAATAATTCTAAGTCATGCATTGTGTAGTTCTCTTCATGATTTCTCAATTTCCTTGAAATGTAAGTGATCACTCGACCATATTGCATCAAAACTACGCCTAAACCTTACTTGGATGTGTTCGTTCATACCAAGAATTCATTGTACATGTCGTGGAACTTTAGTATCGGCATTTTCGTCAACAACTCTTTGAGATTTTGAAGTGCTTCCATGCATTTCTCATTCCATACAAACTTCTTGTTCTTCTTATGCAATTCTGTGATAGGATTTTCTATCCTCAAAAAGACATCGATGAATCATCGGTAATATCCTGCTAAACCTATAAAACTACGTAATTATTGTACATATTTTGACGTTGGTAATTCCATAATAGCCTCTACCTTCACTGGATCCATAGTGATATCTTCACCAGATATGACATGTCCCAAGTAATGAATCTTTGATTGGTAAAAATAACATTTTGATAGATTCTCGTACAATTTGTTTTCTCTTTGAAATTGTAGGACCAATATTAAGTGTTCATCATGCCCTTCTTTGATACGAGAATAAATCAATATGTCATCAATAAATACTTGAACAAACTTGTGCAAGTATTCGTGGAACACCCCATTCATCAAACTCATGACTACCCCCGGGGCATTTTTCAAACCGAATGATAAAAATGTAAACTCATAGTCCCCCAATATTGTCTTAAATGTGGCATTAAGGATATCCTCTTCTTCAATCTATAATTGGTGATATCATAATCTCAAATCACTCTTCGGAAACGTTGTTTGTCCCTTTATCTGGTCAAACAAATCATCTATTATGGGTAACAGATATTGGTTCTTGAACGTCACTTTGTTCAATTGACGATAGTCAATACAAAGTCTCCATGATCCATCCTTATTTCTTATGAAAATAATTGGCACTCCCTAAGGTGACACACTTGGACATATAAATCCCAAATCCAACAATTCCTTCAGTTTCATTTTCAACTCCTGTAATTCAGGCATTTACATCCTATATGGCGTTCTCTCTATCGTTTCAGCTCTAGGATTCAAGTCTATTGTAAACTCCAATTGTCTTTCAGGTGGTAAACATGGTAACTCTTATAGAAACACGTCTGTAAACTCTCGTACTACATGAATATTTCCCAATCCTTCCTCCTTGCGCTTGTTTTTTAGTGTTGATATTGCATAAATATTTCACTCCTTTCACACATTCTTTTGTAGTTGTAGGGAAGAAATGAATCTCAAGGACACACCCTGGTTCCTTCCTACAATCACTCTACTCTATCCCAAATCATCTGTCAAGCTTAACTATTTCATCTTACAATTAAGTATCATATCATGTGATTCAAACCAATCCATACCAATCACTATGTCATAAGATCCTATGATTATTACATATAGGTTGGCCTTCGTTACAAAATATCCCAAGTTAATGAGACAGTCTGTAACCTTTCCTCCAACCTTGTGTTTCTCACCTGATGTCATTTATATGTATATGCACTCGTCCTGCTCAAATTACTTTACCTTAATTATCTTAATAACTACACTTGAGATAAATCTCTATGCAACACCTGGATCTATCAATATACTAAAATTTTGGTCGACGATGGTACCTGACGTTTCGAGGACATTGGACTAATGCTCGGCTTGGCCATTTTTCACCACTACATGTATCTTGTGGGCCTTACCCAAAGCTCCAACTGTAGTGGGTCTCGATGATCCAACCAATCTATCCTTCTCAATCAGATAGTCTCGTTGGTAATGTGGTTCTCCAGATGTCCAACATCTAGTCTTCGTTCTAGTGCTCCTAGTCCCCAAAGTATAAATTGTTGACCTAACAGTCTATGATCTTGGTATGTTCTTATCAACATGCCTAAACTTTTGTTGTTGTTTCCGATGATGTTGTTTTTGATTCCATCATTCTCTATGAGGATTCCTCTATTGAGAAGTTTATCTTCATGGTGTCATGAACATAGGTCCTCTAGGCATATATCGATGCCCTGAAATCTATCTGGATAGTGTCGAATGTTGTTGTGCTCTTGATGTCACATGTCCAATTAATCTAGAAGGAGTCCTACCCTGACCCCCACTATTCATCTCTTCCTTATCTATGAGGGCCTTCTGAACTACATCATGCAATGTCTGAGGCATTAGAATCCTCACCTTCGCATGAATGTTGAAGTTAAGTCTGAACACAAAATGTTTGACCTTTAAATTCATTGTGTTCAGATTTGGAGCATACCTAAGTAGCTCCATGAATCTCTCCTCATACTCTGTCACTATATGACCACCCTTTCATAAGGCATTGAACTCATTAAGTTGGTGCTCAATGAATTCCTTGGACAAGTACTTCTACCAGAACTGTTCCTCAAACAACTTCCATGACACATCTTCAACAACCATGTTTAGTTGACATAGGAGCATATTCCACCATAGAATAGCACTTCCCTTCAGTTGAAATACCACCATGTGGAATTTCATGTTGGAGGTGTAATCGCGAAGTGGGAAGCACATTTATAGGTTCTCCAACCATGCCTCAGAGGCTGAGTTGTCCATGGCACCCATAAACCCGGGAACCTTAACCTTATCTAGTTCTCTGTGCATACTAATACTACCAGTTGGAGTGCTCTGTGAACCCTCATTCGGTACAGACATTGCCCTCATCTTGATCTAGGCGGTAATCAATGCCTCTAACATCGTCTGAAACGATCTCATCATACCTACCACAACTCCCACAACAACCTTCTCCTGCTCAGTAATATGCTCATCTCTCTAGGGGTTAGAACCTTCTGGCATGGATACTATTCGAGGTGTCACACCTCTTCCTCCAGCACCACATCATTTACTTCCCCTGCTTCCTCAAATCATAATTACCTGCATGTACATATTCAAAATTTAATTAGCGATATAATTTTAATCAATTATTTAACATAGTGGAAGGCGTAACGATGCAATGTCGCAGGGTTGAACCATGCTCTGATATCATATGTAACATACCCTCCATTATGCCATAAAATATAAATGATTATTATTCTGGTAATTTATTTTTCCTGTGAAACATTAGATAGAACATGTGACATGCAATAATAACATACATCAATACTTACACATTCTAATCTCATCATGATCCAGGAGCATCGTGCAAAGCCAAAAACACGTGACCAAGCCCAAGGAGTTGTTGGATGCGCAGAGGAAGAAAAGAGCACATTTTTGGAAATACTCGTTTTGAATTTTGAAACAAAGGCATAAGTGTAATAATAAAGAGGAACGTACTCACATTTATACTTTGGAGATTGTAAACGAACTTGGGGAAATTCTCCAATCTATCTTTTGTATTAAGGAATTTATGCATAGTTAATGAAAGTAGGTAGGTTTGAATGATAGATTAGACAACTTAGAAGAGAAAGAGGGAAAACAGATATATAAACCCTCATTCTTGTATCACAAAAAAGAAAAAAAAAAGACAACATTGTATCATTAGTACATGAGAAGAGAGTTGTAGCAGGGAGTTGAGAGAAGAACTCATGTACAGGAGTTTTGAATTAATATATGAAGATTTGAATCAGATTTCATGGTGTTATAATGTTTTCTATATATACATGGTGAATGGTATGCTTATAGTTGTTTATTCTCTCTGTTATGCATTTGTTCTAATACTGTGTGTGTATGTATGATTTTATGTTGAATGTTTGAATTCTGAGACAGAAAGAGAATGAGTTTCAATTGCTTCTCATCCTGAGGGAGAGTTCCTGCAAAGAGTGCAGTGAAACGTCCGCAAGGAGTGTGTTGACAAAGTTTCAGAGTTCATCTCTGGAAGCTCAGGAGGGATATCGTTTCTCTCATTTCAACATAAGTGCAAGTGAAGTGTAGAAGTCATGCAAGGTGTGCACACACTAGTTGAAAGTTAGAACTTATCAACTAAGGGAACGGTTTGAGGACTGCTATTGCAGGAGGTGGACATAGTTGAGAAATCAAATACTTGGAGGTATTTGAAGAAGTGCCGCAAGGAGTGCATGCAGGAACCTTTTGGAGGTTGAGTTTGTAAGTGGAAGCTCAGGAGGGATAACAACTTTGAACACTTCAAAGGAAGACAGAGACCAACTACTTCAAAAGGAGACGAGGGTCGAAGTCATCCAGAAGAAGTAAAGTTCAGAAGTGAAGGAAAATTTGTTCATTTTGTGGAAGATGTCAAGGAGAAAGGAGCAGTCAAATTTCTCTGTGGAGGATTCACGAAGTAGCGAGGACCATAGGATTTGGTGAATATGCAAAAAGATTAAGTGCTATATGAATCCACCCTTCAGGAGGTAGGAATCAACATGGACCATTGATCATGAACAGTCTGAGCCATCAGATCATTTCAGTATTTCGGGGTTCTGGACGACAAGAAGTTGAGTACAGAGGAACGAAAGTCCTGAAATAGTGAGTTTTGATAAGAATTGGTGTGAAGTTTCATGATTTCGGCACTTCGGGAGATGGGGGTTTGAGAGGAGTCAGTTTCAACTGCCATAGTTGCGAAGTGGCAAGAGCTGAGAGCTCTTGTGGATGCATGGTACATTCGTCAAGTGGGGGTCGCAAGGGTGACAGTTGGCATGTAGTCACGCATAGAGGGGTCAACCCATAGTTTCCCTATCGCATCTCAGGATTTCACAAAGGAGGAGCACAAAGACTCTACACTCCAACTCGTGAGATTGCAAGTTGCGAGAGGTATTCAAAGAGAAGTCAACTATCGTGTCTCGAGGTTTCCCAAAGGGAGAGTGCCAAGGTTCGATACTTAAACTCACAAGGTCATGAAGTTGTGAGAAGTGTTAGTGTTTATCCCTAGCTGATCGTCACGCATGGTAAGCGCTGAAAAAGAGGGAGCTACAGCCATATCATGATCTCGGGCATCGGAGGTTGGAAAAAGAGAATTTGAGAGGTTTCGACTCGTGAACTTCTGAGTCGTGAGAGACATCTATGTAAGGACCATATCATGGTATTATAGAAGCATAAGGCTCAACTTGGAGTAAATCTACATAGGCAAGTTTTATGAAGGACCTGTGGATTCCTTGGACATTCCAACGGGAAACAAAGGAGCTGCTTTGGCTCAAAGGGGAATTTGGAACAATCCTGTGAGCGGATTTCATCCTACGGTTTGAGGTTTGTGTCAAAAGTGGTATCAGAGATTGATTATGTTTGTATATTGGAAACAAAGGAAGCGAGAGGAGAAAAGAGGAATATTTCTCAGCCATGCTACTAAGAAGAAGAGACAAACCAATGCCTGATCCAACAGTGGAAAGAGAAATGCACGAACTACATTCTAGGCTTGATGCCATGGAGATAGCACAGAGACGCACTATCGACACTGGGGATATCAGTGAGGCTGATAGTGAAAATGAAACTGGACATGAAGGAGAAGAAGTCATAGTCAAAGATGTTGCGGATGAATTCCTAGTCAGGGTTGTTGCAAGGATAGGTGCTAGGGAAAAAATAGAGATTCCCATGTATGAGGGGAACCTGGACGTTGAAGAGATTCTAGACTAGATTAGAGATCTAGAAAAATATTTTGACTATGAGAATGTTGGGGAAGACAAGAAGGTCAAACATGTTGTTACTAGACTTAAAGGGTATGAAGCATTATGGTGGGATGAATTGTAGGCTGACAGACGCTGCAAAGGCAAGCAGGAAATCAAAAGTTGGGATAGAATGGTTGCAAAGATGAAAGCCAAATTCATACCCAAGGATTATCAAATCACTCTATTTCGGAGGATGCAAAACTTGAGACAGAAGTTGATGACAGTGAAAGAGTACACTGAAGAATTCTACAAGATCAACATCAGGGCAGGTCATCAGGAAAGTGATGATGAAAAGGTTTCCAGATACATGAATGGTTTGAGATATGACATTCAAGACAAGATGAGCATGATAACCCTTCGAACTGTAGAAGATGCTTATTATATGGCTCTGAAAGCTAAAGAGAAGCTAAGTCGAAAGCAAGGTCAAAGAGACCAAGGCAGAAGTCAAGCTAGAGGCAAAAAAATTGCCAAAGAAAGAACTCAGAGACCTCAAGAAGAGGGGAACACACCTTAAACTCAACATGAAAGAGGAGGAAGCTCATAGATAGGGCAGTATGCTGATAAGAATGCTTTTCCTCGAGCTAGAGGAAGAGGAAGAGGTCGAGGAGGCAAAGTGAAATGTTTTTTCTGTGGGAAAAATGGACATAAATCTTATGAGTGTTGAGACTAAAAGAAAGAAGGTGGTGAGACTCACATTGTCGAAGCTCAAGGATATAATTTTGAGGAAAAATATGTTGAGGGAGGAAGATTCTTGATGATGAGGAAAGTTCTCTTGAAGCCAAAGAAAGAGGCAGAGAACCCAGTCCAAAGGAACAATTTGTTTCAAACTGCTTGCAAAATGAAAGACAGGGTATGCAAGGTCATCGTGGATAGTGGTAGCAAAGATAATCTCATTTCTATAGAGATGGTAGAAAAGATGGAGTTGGAGATTTTCATACATCTGAGCACAAACAGAGTTTTGTGGCTACAAAAAGGACATCAGGTAAATGTCACTAAACAATGCTTACCTGAATTTAAAATAGGAGTATATAAGGATGAAATATTGTGTGATGTCATTCCCATGGATGTTTGTCATCTATTGTTGGGTAGACCATGGAAATATGACATAAATGTGGTTCATGATGGGAGACAAAACACATACACCCTAGAGAAGAATGGGAGAACTCATATGTTGTTGCCGATTAAGGACAAAGAAGTGAAACCAGAGGTGAGAAACACTGTACTTCTCATGAGTGGGAAGGAACTTCTTAATGAGGTTAAGAAGAAGGAAGACACACAATTTATTGTGGTTAGGAAGCCCAAAATTGTTTTAACCAGTACAAGAGTGGATAATTTACCAGAGGAAATCCAAAATTTGCTGGAAGAGTTCGCTGATATAGTAGTGGACAAACTACCTCATTCGTTTCAACCTATTAGAAGTATAAATCATCACATTAATCTTATACCTAGAGCCAGTTTACCAAACAAAGAAGTGTACATGTTAACACCGCAGAAAAATGAAGAAGTCAAAAGACAAGTCCAGGATTTAATGGACAAAGGATTGATTAGAGAGAGCTTGAGTCCATGCGTTGTTCCAACAATGCTCAGCCCAAAGAAGGATGGAAGCTGGAGAATGTGTATAGACTTGAGGGAAATCAATAAGATTACCATCAGATACATATTTCCATTACCAAGGATGGACGATTTGATGGATTTCTTGAGTGGGGCAAAGTTTTTTTCAAATATTGATTTAAAAAGCGGATATCATCAAATCCGAATGAGAGAAGGTGATGAATGGAAGACAACATTCAAGATGAATAAGGGGCTGTATGAATGCCTTGTTATGCCATTTGGCTTAACAAATGTGCCCAATACTTTCATGAGATTGATTAATGAAGTCCTAGAGGATTTCATAGGAAAATTCGTCATTGTATATCTTGATGATATATTGATTTTCAACAAAACAAAAGAAGAACACTTGAAGCATTTAGCTACAGTGATGAGGAGATTACAACAAGAGAAATTGCTGATAAATATGAAGAAATCGACATTTGTGAGGATAGAACTCATTTATTTGGGTTTTGTTATCTCTGCAAATGAGTTGAAGAAGGATCCGGAAAAGGTAGAAGCGATTAAGAATTGGCCATCGCCGAAAAGTGTGTTTGAAGTTTGAATCTTTTATGGTTTAGCTAGTTTTTACAGGAAATTCATCTGAAATTTCAGTGGAATTAGCACACCGATGATGGATACGGTGAAGAAATTACATAAAGATTTTCATTGGACAGAGGAAGCAGAGAAGAGTTTCAACTTGCTGAAGAAGAAGATCACTGAGCAACCAATTTTGGTTTTGCCAAATTTTAGCAAGACATTCCAGGTCAAGTGTGACACGAGTGGGTTTGCAATAGGAGTGGTCTTGAGCCAAAACGACAGACCGATTGCATACTTTAGTGAGAAACTAAATGAACCGAAGGTCAAATACTCAACATATGACAAGGAATTTTATGCAGTCATACAAGCGCTGAAGAAATGGAGGCATTATTTGGTTCCTAAACAATTTGTTTTGTACAGCGATAATCATGCTTTGCAATTCGTGACTCAACGAGACAATTTGAACCAAAATCATGCTAAATGGCTTGAATACATGCAGAATTTTACTTTTGTAATTAATCATATTTCTGGAACTACTAACAAAGTTGTTGATGCTTTGAGCTGGAAATGTTTGTTGATGCAAGAATTTTGAGTCAAAACATTGGGTTTTGATAACCTCAAAGAAATGTACAGAGATGATCCAGACTTTAAAGAGGTATATGAGGCATTGGAGAATCCAATTCTCAAGGACAGAAACCAGTGGACCAAATATATGATCCAGGATGGATTATTATTCAGGGAAAATTAGTTATGTATTCCAAAATGCTCCATGAGGGAGAATCTACTAAAAGAAAAACACAGTGGAGGATTGGCCAGACACTTCGGTCATGATAATACGTTCTCAAAACTGAATGGCTCATATTTTTGGCCAGGAATGAGGACAGATGTTAATAAATTTGTGGACAGGTGTAGGATTTGTTAGCACACAAAAGGAAAAAGGTAGAACACAGGGTTATACCAGCCATTACCCATACCAGAAAGGTTGTGGGATGCAGTAAGCATCGATTTCATATTGGGACTGCGAAGGACACAAAGAGGGTGTGATTCAATCGTTGTTGTAGTCGACAGATTTTCAAAGATGGCACATTTTATACCATGCCATAAAACTAGTGATGCAACACATATTGCAAACCTGTTTTTCAAAGAAGTCGTCAAACTTCATGACTTTACAAGAAGTATAGTTTCAGATTGGGATACCAAATTTGTGGGACATTTCTGGAGGACTTTATGGAAGAAGCTGGGGACAATTTTTTCATTTAGCTCAGCATATCATCCTCAAACGGATGGACATACAGAAGTTGTCAACCGAAGCTTGGGAGATTTACTGAGGAGCCTAGTGGCTGAACACCACAATCAGTGGGACCACATTTTGCCATAGGCAAAATTTGCTTATAATGACTCGCTCAACAAAATCATAGGACAGAGCCCATTCCAAATTGTATATGGAATGCAGCCAAGGGGAGTTTCTGAATTGAAGGATGTGGAACAAGATGAATTCAGAAGTGCTAGCGCAGAATACTTTGCAGAAGCAATGAAGGAGCTTCACAGCCAAATCAAGGAGCGATTGCAGAATTCAAACTAGGAATACAAGCACAGAGCAGATCAACATAGGTGAGAACTTCAATTTTAAGTTGGTTATCTAGTTCTTGCACACCTGAGGAAGGAAAGGTTCCTAAGGGAAACATATAACAAATTTAAGATGAAAAAGATTGGATCGTGCAGGGTCATGAACAAATTTGGGGCAAACGCATATGAGATTGAACTACCTGATGGGATCGAAATTTCACCGATGTTCAATATTGCAAATTTGTATCCTTACAAAGTTGAATAAGCAGGAGCAAAAGGTGAACAGAAAGAGGTCCAATGGACAAAACAAATTCCTATAGCTGAAAAGCCACAAATGGAGAGCATATTTGACAAGAGAGTTAGCAAGAAGACTAGGAAGAAAGAGTATTTGGAATACTTGATCAAATGGAATGGACATCTAGTTGAAGATGCTAGCTGGGAAGATGAAGAAGAAATTCAGAAGCATGGACAGACCATGCAAGAACTCATGAATAGGAGTTCATGAAAATTTTCAAGCGAGGGAGTATGATGCAGGAGCATCGTGCAAAGCCAAAAACATGTGACCAAGCCCAAGGAGCTGTTGGACGCGTGGAGGAAGAAAATAACACATTTTCATAAAGACCCGTTTTGAATTTTGAAACAAAGGCATAAGTGTAATAATCAAGAGGAAGGTAATCGCATTTATACTTTGGAGATTGTAAATGGACTTGGGGAAATTCTCCCATCCGTCTTTTGTATTAAGGCATTTATGCATAGTTAATGAAAGTAGGTAGGTTTGAATGATAGAATAGACAGCTTAGAAGAGAAGGAGGGAAAATGGATATAGACACCCTCATTCTTGTATCACAAAAAAGAAAAAAAAAAGAGAGCATTGTATCATTATAACTTGAGCAGAGAGTTGTAGTAGGGAGTTGAGAGAAGAACCCATGTACAGGAGTCTCAAATTAATATATGAAGCTTTGAATCAAATTTCATGGTGTTATAATGTTTTTTGTTTATACATGGTGAATGGTATGCTTACAGTTGTTTATTCTCTCTGTTATGCATTTGTTCTAATACTATGTGTGTATGTATGATTTCATGTTGAATGTTTGAAGTTTGAGAGAGAAAGAGAATGAGTTTCAATTGTTTCTCATCCTGAGGGAGAGTTCCTGTAAGGAGTGCAGTGAAACGTCCGCAAGGAGTGCATTGACGAAGGTTCAAAGTTCATCTCTAGAAGCTAAGGAGGGATACTGTTGTTTTCATTTCAACAGAAGTGCAAGTGAATCACAGACTGGTTGAAAGTTAGAACTTATCAACTAGGGGAACGATTTGAGGACTGTTGTTCCAGGAGGTGCACAGAGTTGAGAAATCAAATACTTAAAGGTATTTGAAGAAGTGTCACAAGGAGTGTGTGCAAGAAACTTTTGGAGGTTGAGTTTGTAAGTGGAAGCTAAGGAGGGATAACACCTTTGAACACTTCAAAGGGATACGGATACCAAGTACTTCAAAAGGAGACAAGGGTCAAAGTCATCTAGCAGAAGTAAAGTTCACAAGCGAAGGAACATTTGCTCATTTCACGGAAGCTGTCAAGGAGAAACGAGCGATCAAATTTCTCTTTGGAGGATTCACTAAGTAGTGAGGACCAGAGGATTTGGTGAAGCTATGAAAATATTAAGTGCTAGATGAATCCACCCTTCAGGAGGTAGGAATCAACGTGGACCACTGATCGTGAACAGTCTGAGCCGTCAGATCATTTCGGTATTTCAAGGTTCTAGACGACAAGAATTTGAGTACAGACGAATGAAAGTCCTGAAATCATGAGTTGCGATAAGAATTGGTGTGAAGTTTCAAGATTTCAGCACTTCAGGAGATCGAGGTTTGAGAGGAGTCAGTTTCACCTGCCGGAGTTGCGAAGTGGCAAGAGCCGAGAGCTCGTGTGGATGCATGGTACATCTGTCAGGTGGGGACTGTGATGGTGACACGTGGCATGTACTCATGCATCGAGGGGTCAACCCATGGTTTCCCTATCACATCTCGATATTTCACAAAGGAGGAGAACGAAGACTCTACACTCCAACTCGCGAGATTGTGAGTTGTGAGAGGTATTCAAAGAGAAGTCAACTATCGCATCTCGAGGTTTTGCAAAGGGAGAGTGCCAAGGTTCAATACTCCAACTCACGAGGTTGCAAAGTTGCGAGAAGTGCTAGTGTTTATCCCTAGCCGACGGTCACATGTGGTAGGTGCTGACAAAGAGGGAGCTACACCCATATCGTGATCTCAGGCATCGGAGGTTGGAAAAAAGAGAAGTTGAGAGGTTTCGACTCGCGAAGTTCTGATTCATGAGAGACGTCTGTGTAAGGATCAGATCATGGTCTTATAGAAGTATAAGTCTCAACCTGGAGTAAATCTAGATAGGTGAGTTTTACAAAGGACTTGTGGATTCCTTGGACATTCCAGTGAGAAACAAAGGAGCTGTTTCGGCTCAAAGGAGAATTTGGAACGATCCTATGAGACGATTTCGGCCTACGGGTTGAGGTTTGCATCACATCACATCACTACAGAACAAAAATCAAATTACAACATCACTCTTATTCATAGATCAACCATATCACATAAATATAACAACTTGTCTATTCGCCCATCCTACCCTACAAGGTTAGGACCTCCAAGACACATAATCAATGCTCAAGTCCATGATTCATCTGATTGATTTTGGCCATTAAATGTCTCAGCGCTGATAATTTTTCCAAGAATAAAGAAGGTATGTACTCCCATAACACAATCCAACCTAAAAATCACGACTACATTTGACGGTAAGGTACTTAAACTTAATGCAAATAGAATTCATTCAATAACTCATATACCATACATAACTCATCAGTTCATCATTCAAATTTGACATCATGAGAAACTACTCAAATTTCTGGTTACACTATTTTACAAAAATCATAATTTTTACCACATACATGTCAATGTTCTGATCCAATTTGTAAGCCCAACAATTAACCATAATAACCCACAAGTTGACTAACAAGCGTAAGATAAAATTTAGGAAGTAAAATTTTGAAAATTCAAGGGTTACTCAAGAGGTGAATAATTTGTGTCCTTACTGTGTAGAGGACTTAATGTTGAATGATAAATTTTAATATAAGAGTTCCTATTAATTCCATAAGACTTGGAGAATTATCCCACAATCCTCCTTATCCTATAAATTTAACATATGAAATACTTTATAAGTAAACCTAATAAGATTATAAATAAAATAAAAAATAAAACAAACTTAGTAAAACTACTCGATAAAATTTGTTAACAAATACTAAATTATTACTCATTAGGTAACTACCAATATTAGTAATTACACCGACTTATATATTGAAGTTAATATACCAAAAATTTATCCTTTTTAAAAAAACACATACTTGTTAACAAAAAGGGCCATCATAGACGTCTTCTTCATGAGTAAGAAATTCCAAAAGAACTCAAACTGCATTGTCATCACTCTGCAAACCTAGTCACCGACTCCCTTCTTTGACTCCCCCTCTCAACCTCCCATGGAATCAATGGTCTCAGATCCATATCCCCCCCAAACTTATTCAATGAGCTCGTAGCTTTCAAGGCGCTCATGGGTTTGTTGGGTACTCCTTCCACACATCCCAACACCTCCTAGTTCATGAAAAAAATGGATCAGATCTCTAAAGTGATTATCCCTTGTATTACAATGAGAAGAAAGGCCCTCTTCTTTTCCTACATAGCACTTGTAGGTTAGTTCATGTGGTTATGGCCTTCGTTGCGTCAGATTGACCTCTAGATTGACTGAAACTGACATCCTTTGGTTCAAGGGCGCATGAATCACTTCTTTTGTGTTAAGGGCTTCTATATAGTTTACATTGAGCACAAGGAAGATAGAGATCTCATTTTTATAAACAATCCTTACTTCTTTGGCCCAATAGGGTTATACTTAAATAAATGGTTTTCATATTTCGACCTAGAAAATGACATCCCCTCAGCTATCCCAGTTTGGGTGAGACTTCCCCACTTTCCTTTTCACTGTTGGGGGGAAGAAGTTCTAAAAAGTATATGTGATACTTTGGGAATATAAATTGACAGAGATGAACCTAAAACTAGTCTGTACTCTTGTGCTAGGGTTTGTGTAGAAGTATATCTAAAAAAAGGGATCCTGCAGACAATAAATTTATAGTTAGATGACTGGACCTATATTAAAAAACTAGATTATGCGAATCTCCCATTCAAATGCAAGTGTTGTCATGAATAGGGACATTTTGCAAAAAACAGCCCCATTAAAAAAAAAACTCAAGAAGTTGATGCAACACAACAAGAGGAAGGCTCACAACATGTTAGGAAGAAATCCAATAATGGAAAAGGATTAGGCTCTGGTCCCGGCTCCAAAGGATATATCCCCAAACTGGGGCCCTCTCATCAAAACTCGCCTTTGAAATCCCCCGCCCCCAAAATCCATTTTGAACCCCTCCAACATTCGCTTCTTGCCCAATCAAAACTCCTTTGAAACACTTGGTGAATCCTCTTCTAATAAAAACCCCCCTTCAACACATGTGTTGGAACCTACCTCTTTCTCTACCCCATCTATATATAGAATACCGAAAGAATCATATGAAGATGAGCCCTCCAAGGAAAACACACAAGAAGTGGAACAACAAGTAAATCAAGAAGCGCTCTCAAAAGCACAACACAATCAAGAGGTCGAGGAAGGAGAAATCCTGCCAAAATATCCTATAAATTCAGGGAGAAGATCAAGTAAGGAAGTCAGAGAAGAAACAACTTCAAAATAAAAGGCACAAGGAAAGAAACAATCTATAGAAAACTCCATGTAAACTTCAACATGAAAAGGAGGCACTAAAAGATTGGACTTCCTAACTCATGAAAGTCAGTCTTCCTCCACCCCCCGTCAATGAATATTCTTTCCTAGATTTGTAGGGGCTTTGGTAGAAAATTTAAATCTGAATCCCTAATAGATATCAAAAATATGGCCAACCCCTCAACAATCCTCCTCCAGGAGACCAAAATGGAGGCGTCAACTATTCTAGAAACAACAAAAAAAGTCTTCAAAACTACATCTGAACAACTGTAAGCACTCAAGGAGCCTCTGGCGGCATAGAAACTCTTTGAGACAATCAAATCTGGACTCTCGAGGTAACTCTACATACTCAAAGTTGGCTTCTAACAGTTCTTAAAAATAAGGATAACAATAATAACATCTCACTAATCAATGTCTATATGCCCAACTCCTACAAGGACAAAATGGCTTGTTGTAACTCCCTTTCCATCCTAAAAAATACCATCAATATCTCCTCTTGCATAATAGGTGTCTATTTCTACACTCAGCTCAAACCAGGGGAAATAAAATGTGGTGGTAAAATCATAGAGCCCTTTTC
>ML843830.1:4089-18018 GCA_009831015.1 Picea engelmannii | reverse complement strand
TAGTTAAGGCCACACTGAAATTTCCCCCCAGTTTCTAGAAGGTCTTAGGCTTAGGGTTTAGATTCTGAGCTAGGCGACGATTGGTTAAGGGTAATGCTTAAGGTTTTATTCAGGTGCTGGAAACTTAGGGCTAATTAGGCTGGATCCATCAACCACCTTTACCGCGACGTGCCCTTCAGGTCGCACCACATGCGCCAAGGGTGCCACTCGCCTCTGGAATTTCTTTTGGCGATGTGCCCTTCAGGATGCACCACGTGCTCCAAGGGTGCCACTCGCCGACTAAGTTTCTTCGGTGCGACGTGCCCTTCAGGATGCACTACGTTCTCCAAGGGTGCCACTCGCTGACTGAACTAATTGGTAGACCTCTATAACCCCTGGAGTCAATACTCTGCCAGGTGAACCAGTAGGAGACTAAGGGCTCTAAGGAATAAGGCCCCCTCCTTATTGTGCGCCCCTTATAATCATCGTGAGCGACTGTCGCAGTCAGCCCTCATGGTATCGTGGGTCCTCTCGAACTAGGCAATCGTTAACCTACAGTTCGAGCCACGACGGGAGTGCTAGCAGGTAGTGGCAGGGCTGCTGTCCACCCCTCTCCCTCAACCTCTCTACAATTGTGTGTGGCCCCTTTACTCCATATGTGAGTCAAGTTGGCAAGCTATCGTCAGCCTGCATCACCAATAACCATGTCAAAAATGTCAACATCAGATCATCAAATCAAATGAAACATCATAATAAACATATCAACCCAAAAGCGCACTCCCTGACTTAGTCCGGAGTCCAAGGGGGGTTCTACTGATGCCTTTGCATCCTCAAGGTCAAAAACCCTGCACACTCAATCAAACTGAGTCAATAGCACTCGTCTACATCAAATAGCAACACATCATGTCATCTGTCAATCACATCATAATCAAACATAATAGGTCTAACATAAAAAAGGGTCCATATCACTTGCGAGCAAGTGTCCTCAAATAATAAGGGTTCTCAGTGCGCCAGAGCGGGATGTTACAGAATATGCATTCTAGTCACACAATTTATAGACATACTATGAAAAAACATGAACGTATATTATGACCCTAGTCTGAATGTATTGAATTAATCCCTCAGTCGCATGGGAAGGTATTTATTTAACGATTTAATAGTAACATGACATTCAACATGTGATAGTGTTAAGACTTAGAATAGTTGTAACTAAATGGTCGGTACATGTTGCTCGTTCCTAGTTGATTTTCATTCATTAGAACTAACCTTGGCATGAGAGTTAATGGATTCAGCATAAAGAATATAACTCTAACTAAAATGGAAGAAAAATAAACTAAACTATTCCCCAAAACTAACTGTCCTTACGACCACCATAATTCTGATATGAAGTTTTCATAGATGCGACTGTCGTGGTGTAAATGAACCCTGCCAATGACATTTACAGTGTTCTGTAACACACCTCCTTGGGACCATTGCTTGTTTACTGTGCTCATTGTGATTTCACCACCTTTTCCTAATCACATGGCTTAGGTACAACTGGTAATTAATGCCATTGAACTTAATCGACAAAGGGATTTCCTAATACTATTGTTCCATTCTTCACATTGGCTCTATGTATTCTGCAAAATATATTCAAGGTTAACCCTATTACTACTCTTATCTATGGTACGGCCAATGTCTGTGATGTTGTCTCACTCTCGTGGAAAGTTTGGCGGACCACACCCACTAGACACCCATTAAGTCAGGTAAGGACCTTTGTTTACTTATGTTTGAAGTCTTTGTGTTACAAAAATTATTGTGTACATCAATCCTGTCAAAAAAACTTAATAGCACAACTCGCCTATCTCCTATGGTCGTGTATAGAGTTTTGGCACTAGCATTTCACGCATTAGGGTTTAGGGTTTTGCTTTGGTTTCATCCTTACCCTCTGTATCAATATTCTTTTAGGAACCCTTGTTCTCTGCGACAATTATTTAGTTTGTGCCAAACCCGTAGAGTGTTCTGGGATGAAAATGTCAAAGGGTCGAGGATGTCCACTTCTCTAGTTTAGTCATTAGCATAAGGACGAATTATTGTATGTATTCATTTCTTTCTTTGAGTTCTTAGTGTCTGCACGGCCGACATAGAGGATAGTCCTTTGTTGAGCATTTCAGAGATCGTGTTGCTTCGACATAACTCCTTATCTGTTTGTGGTTTTTGACTGTATACATTCGTGGGTTTTCCTTGGGTTTTCTACCCTAGTTAATAATTGGGTTTTTCAACAGTGTGCAAGGGAATTTTCCTTATGATTTTCGTGCCCTTGAGTTTTTAATTATGGATATGAAGACATCTTGTAGCTCTGCATTTTTTTTAATGAAGTCTCCTAAATTTTTCGATCTATTAATTCTCTGAGGATGCACAACTTAGTGCTTACCAAGGTTCTGACTCCTTTAGAGTTGGCACGACACGTTTTCTTTTTGTAACCCTGCCCATTGTAAGCATAGAGTATCTTCTTTCTTGAGCATATGCTCATAACACTCGACATGTAATATTCTCATCGTATCCCAAAAAATTACACGGTAAGAGGGTTTAAGAATCATGAGACAATTTTCCGTACTTAATTCAATGGACATCTTACTCCTGATATGTTTAATGAATCGTTTTCTCTAAATCTGTAAGAAAGGTTTTTAAAACAAAATTACTCTACTTATTCTACAAAGAATTAATATAAGTATGAATATAGTTTAATGTCTCCTGTCGTGTATCTTTATTTCGGAGCTCTCGGACATCACTAAGAAATTACCCTCGCTGGTTGTTCTACAGATTTGGATGTCTTAATCATTTTGTTTTATTTAAATTGCATCAAGGAAATAAACCCTAGTTTTGTCGAGAACTCTCTCTGCGATTGCCTTGTATTTATTTCCAAGATATTTTTGATAAAACTCGTGACCTTTTCCTATGGCCAATTCGGCAACCTTGTAGGTCACATTTTATATTGTACATTCTTTACTATTTATTCTTGTTTTAGGATATAAATTATTTACTTTCTTTCTTAAAAAGATTGATTCGATTTGTATTTCTATAATCTAATGATGGGGCCCTGTTTAACTGTGAGGGTACCCATCAGGCGATCCTTGGCCCACTCCACCCCTTCAGATCTGCGGATGACTTTCTCATGGATGCAAGGAGCAAAGACAACATTTTCTCCTAGATATGAAAGCTAAGTGCAATAAAAAAATTCATCTGCGTTGCCTTTTTGTAAACATTTTACTCTGATACTTTACTCTATGTTCAGTATTTGAATTCTTCTTTGCTTCCAGCCATATCCTAAATTATATTTTCCTTGTTCTCCTTATAGGATTTGTGCACATTCAAAGTCTTCGAATTCTAAGATATCGTTTTTTGCAAAAGGTACTCGGGTTCCTTTTTTTAGCGCTCTCGAGAACTTTTATCCCAGGTTCTATCGAATGAAATGATTATGTTCTAGCATACAGTTATCGTGGAAAATTGTACCAGGCTCCTATAACAGTTGGGTATTTGTAGATTCAATTTTTAAGAAAGACATACAGGACAACCCCTTACTGTGACATGATTTATGTATTTACCATTTCAAACCTTTTCTTTTGTGTTAATGTAATCAAACAAGACTGTACTATTTGCTCTTGAATGTATAGCCGATTTAGATGGAAACTCAAATTTCAAGTTGCATAACAGTAAATCATTTGTTTATTTATATTGGATATGTTATACTTAGGAATTTGTCTTGGATAGAGATATGTATTCGTGATGCAGGAGCATCACAAGAAGCAAGCAAGTGCGGAGATGGAAGATAGCTGGAAAGCACCGACGCACATTTTTTGACATGTTTTGAAACATTAATGTAATAATTAAGAGAGTGCATACTTCCATGTTGTAAACAAATTTTGAGTGATCTACTCTCATCTGTAAGGTGTGGAGGCATTTATAGGCAGTTAATGTAAGTAGGTAGATTTAAATGCAGATTAGACAGTTTAGAGCGTTGGAGGGATAACTGACTATAGACACCCTCGCCTTGTATCATTTGTAACATTAGCAACATTATCAATTGAGAGAAGAGAGCATAGAGAAGAGAAGAAGCAAATAGATGTGTAGAAGAGCCCATGTATAGAAGTTTTGAGATTAATATATAAAGCTTGATTCAGACTCATGGTGTTCTAATGTTTTTTGTGTATACACGTTGAATGTTATGCTCATGGTTGTTTTACTCTTTCTGTTGTACATTTGCTTTTATGCTATGTATGTATGATTTCATGTTGGGTATTTGAAGTCTGAGAGAGTAAGGAAATGAGTTTTAATTGTTTCTCTTCTTGAGTAAAAGTTTCTACAAGCACTGCAGTGGAGTGTCCGCAAGGAGTGCGTTGACAGGTCCAGATTTCATCTATGAAAGCTCAAGAGGGATACCATTGTTCTCATCTTCCGCAGAAGTTCAAGTCAGGAACAGAAGTTGTGCAAGGTGTGCATAGGCTGGTTGGAAGTTTAGAATTTGTCAACCAAGGAGAAGGTTGAAGACTACTATCGCAAGGAGTTGCATAGAGTCAAAGGATTCAAATACTTAAACGTATTTGAAGAGTGTTGCAAGGAGTGTGTGCAGAAATCTCATAGGAGATTTGGGTTCGAGAAAGGAAGCTCAGGAGAGTTCATGCCTTCAAGGTGTTGAAGAGAAGAAGAGGATTCTTTGGTCATCATGTAAGGGACAAGTTAGAATCAAAGTTCTTTGAGAAAAAGTTTGGACAGTCAGAATTCTCCAAGGAGAATCCCCAAAATAGCGAGGACCGTAGGATCTAGGGAAGTTGTAGGGGAGTTAAGTGTTGGATAGATCCACCCTTCAAAAGGTAGAGTCAAGTGTACCGTTGATTTCGATCTGTTTAGGTCATCAACCATTTCGACATTTTGGGGTTAGAAAGTCCAAAGTGTAAGCCAAAATATTTGGCTGATCAAATCCCCAAAAACACGAAAAGGAGGTCTTCGTGTGGGAAAGCATCTTTTCAAAATTTCAGAGATCGAAAGGTGGAAAGGACAGAGAGTTAAAGTGTTATCATATTGAACTCCTAGTATGCAAAATTTCATTGACCATTGGATCAAGGGAGAGTTCACAGCCGTTGATTTCCTTAAAAGGGGGATTTCAAGATTTTCGGTAATTCGGGTTTCGGGACTTTGGGAGCTGAAGAGTAGAGTTGCTCGTCATCGCAACTCCTGAAATCACGAAAGGAGGAAGGCCATAATTGACATCAGGAAAAGGTCAAGTGTTGGCATTTCAATTTTCAGAGGTCAAAGAGGTAATCCACTCGACCACAAGATTCACGAAATCGCGAAGTTTGATATCCCAAAACAAAAAGAGGAATTTCCCTCAAGGTTTTTGTTGTGGGTAGATTTCCCAAAAGGGAATATAAGAGCCAGTCGAGCTCTTGAGATGAAAATAAAAGATCTTGTGCAGATCCCGACCTGCAGGTCTGGAGAAGGGGGTCTGCACCATCTGGTATCAAAGCATAGGAAAATTTTCTTTTCTTTCTGTAGCAGGGAAAAGAAAGATTTTCAGCCATGCCGCCAAGAAGAAGAAAAAAGACAAGCACCCGATCCACCAGAGGAAAGGAAAATACCAAGAAGAAGGGTTAGGCAATTACCTAATCCACCAGAGGCAAGAGATGTGTGTGACTTATGTGCTAGGATGGATGCTATGGAAATAACACAGAGGTGCGCAGTCGGTGTTGGGGATATCAGTGAGTCTGAAAGTGAAGATGAAGCTGGACATGGAGGAGAAGAAGTTGCAGTCGAACATGCAGCAAATGAACGCCTACTCAGGGTTGTTGCAAGGATGGGTGCCAGGGAAAAAATGGGCATTCCAGTATATGAGGGAAATCTAGATGTTGAAGAGCTTCTAGACTAGATTAGAGCTCTGGACATGTATTTTGACTATGAATATGTCGAGGAAGAAAAAAAGTTCAAACATGCTATCAAAAGACTTAAGGGACATGCAACATTGTGGTGGGATGAACTACAAGCTGACAGACGCTGCAAAGGTAAGAAGAAAATCAAGAGTTGGGATAGAATGGTTGCAAGGATGAAGGTAAATATCATTTCCAGGGATTACCAAATCACTCTGTTTCAGAGGATGCAAAATTTAAGACAGAAGATGATGTCAGTGAAAGCGTACACTAAAGAGTTCTACAAGCTAAACATCAGCATAGGTCATCATGAAAGTGATGATGAAAAGGTTGCCAGGTATATGAATGGCCTGAGATACGACATTCAGGATGAGATGAGCATGATGACCATTTTAACATTGGAAGATGCTTATCAGATGGCTCTAAAGGCTGAAGAGAAGTTGAGCTGAAAGAAAAGACAAAGAGGCTGAGGCATAAGTCATCCCAAAGGCAAAACAATTATCCAAGATAGGAATCATAAGCCTAAGGAAGAGTGGAAGAAACCTCAACCTCAAATTGAGAGAGGTGGAAGCTCACAGAGAGGGCGGTATACTGAACAGAGAGGACAGTATGCTGATAATAACACTTTTCCTCATGCTAGAGGGAGAGGAAGAGGCAGAGGTGGAGTAATAAAATGCTTCACATGTAGAAAAAATGGACACAAATCTTATGAATGCCCAGATAAGAAGAAAGAAGGTGGTGAGACTCACATTGTCGAAGCACAAAGGTGGAATGTTGAAGTAGAGGATACTGAAGGTGGAAGATCACTGGTGATGAGGAAGGTTCTCTTAACACTAGAAAAGGAGGTGGAGAATCCAGTGCAAAGGAACAATCTTTTTCAGACTGCTTGAAAGACCAAAGACAGGGTATGCAAGGTCATCGTGGATAGTTGTAGCATAGACAATCTTGTTTCTACAGAGATGGTAGAAAATCTGGAGCTGGAGACTATTGAACATCCAAGTCCATACAGAGTTTCATGGCTACAAAAAGGACATCAGGTAAATGTCACTAAACAATGTTTAGTTGAATTTAAAATAGGAGGATATAACGATAAGATATTGTGTGATGTCATTCCCATGGATGTTTGTCATCTATTGCTGGGTAGACCATGGAAATATGACATGAATGTGGTTGATGATGGGAGAAAGAACACATACACCCTAGAGAAGAATGGGAGAAATCACATGTTGTTGTCGATTAAGGATGAGGAAGTGAAACCAAAAGTAAGCAACACTGTACTTCTCATGAGTGGGAAGGAACTTCTTAAGGAGGTTAA
The DNA here is from genome assembly GCA_009831015.1 of Picea engelmannii. Taxonomy (NCBI): domain Eukaryota; kingdom Viridiplantae; phylum Streptophyta; class Pinopsida; order Pinales; family Pinaceae; genus Picea; species Picea engelmannii. The sequence goes on along the minus strand of ML843830.1, from coordinate 10,824 downwards.
GAAGAAGGAAGATCCACAATTCATCGTGGTTAGAAATCCTAGAATTGTTTTAACCAATACGAGGGTGGATGATTTACCAGAGGAACTCTAGAAGTTACAGGAGGAATTTGCTGATATAGTAGTGGATGAACTACCTCGTTCGTTGCCACCGATCAGAAGTATAAGTCATCACATTGATCTTATACCTGGAGCCAGTTTACCAAACAAAGTAGGGTACAGATTGATGTCACAAGAGAATGAAGAGGTCAAAAGACAGGTCCAGGATTTAATGGACAAGGGATTGGTTAGAGAAAGCTTGAGTCCATGTGTTGTTCTGACAATGCTTAGCCCAAAGAAATATGGACGCTGGAGGATGTGTACAGACTCAAGAGGAATAAACAAGATTACCATCAGGTATAGATTTCCATTGCCAAGAATGGATGATTTGATGGACTACTTGAGTGAGGAAATATTTTTTTTGAAGATTGATTTGAAAAGTGGTTATCATCAAATTCATGTGAAAGAAGGTGATGAATGGAAGACAACATTCAAGACTAACGAAGGGTTGTATGAATGGCTTGTTATGTCGGTTGGCTTAACAAACGTGCCAAGTACCTTCATGAGATTGATGAATGAAGTCCTGAAGGATTTCATCAGAAAATTTTTCATTGTGTATCTTGATGACATATTGATTTTTAGTAAAACAAAGGCAGAGTATCTGAAACATTTGGTTACAGTGATGGAGAGGCTACAGCAAGAGAAGCTGCTGATAAATATGAATAAATCCTCATTCATGAAGACAGAGCTCATTTATTTGGGGTTTGTTATTTCTGGAGATAAGTTGAAGATGGATCCAGATAAAGTGGAGGTGATTAAGAATTGGCCATCACCAAAGAGTATTATTGAAGTTCGAAGCTTTCATGGATTGGCTAGTTTCTACAGAAAATTCATCAGGAATTTCAGTGGAATTAGCACACCAATGATAGACACAATGAAGAAAATACATAAATCTTTTCACTAGACAGAACAAGCAGAGAAAAGCTTCAATTTGTTAAAGAGGAAGATTACAAAACAACCAATTTTGGTGTTGCCAGATTTCAGTAAGACGTTTCAGGTCAGGTGTGATGCTAGTGGATTTGCAATTGGAGTGGTTTTGAGTCAAGATGGTAGGCCAGTCCCATACTTCAATGAGAAACTGAATGAAGTGAAAGTGAAGTACTCCACGTATGACAAAGAATTTTATGCGGTCATACAGGCACTGAAAAAGTGGAGGCACTACTTGATCCCTAAAGAGCTCATTTTGTATAGTGATAATCATGCCTTACAATTTGTAACTCAGCAGGATAAATTGAACCAGAAGCATGCAAAATGGGTTGAATACATGCATAATTTTACTTTTGTAATTAAACATATTTCAGGAACTGCTAACAAAGTTGCTAATGCTTTAAGCAGGAAATGTTTTCTTATGCAGGATTTCAGAGTCAAAACATTGGGTTTTGATAATCTCAAGGAGATGTACAAGGATGATCCAGATTTCAAAGAGGCATATGAGGCATCTGAGAATCCAGTTCTCATGGATAGAAGTCAATGGGTTGAATATATGATCCAGGATGGATTATTATTCAGAGGTAATCAATTATGTATTCCAAAATGCTCCATGAGAGAGAATCCACTGAAAGAGAAACACAGTGGAGAATTGGCTGGACATTTCGGTCATGATAAAACATTCTCGAAATTGAATGGCTCATATTTTGGGCCAGGGATGAGAGCAGATGTCAAAAGGTTTGTGGACAGATGCAGAATTTTTCAACACAGGAAGGGAAGGAAATAGAACATAGGGTTATATCAACCATTACCCATACCAGAGAGGTCGTGGGATGCAGTAAGCATGGATTTTGTGTTGGGATTGCCAAGAACACAAAGAGGATTTGATTCAATCTTTGTGGTAGTGGAAATATTTTTGAAAATGGCACACTTTATACCATGTCAGAAAACCAACGACGCAACACACATTGCGAACTTGTTTTTAAAAGAAGTTGTTAGACTTCATGGCTTACCAAGAAGTATAGTTTCAGATTGAGACACCAAGTTCGTGGGACATTTCTGGAGGACTTTATGGAAAAACTGGGGACAAAAATGTCATTTAGATCAACACATCATCCTCAAATGGATGCGAAAACAGAAGTTATAAACAGAATCTTGGGAGATTTACTAAGGAGCCTAGTGATTGAACACCACATTCAGTGGGATCACATTCTCCCATAGGAAGAATTTTCTTATAATGATTCGATCAATAGAAGCACAGGGCAGAGTCCATTTCAAGTTGTTTATGGAATGCAACCCAGGGGAGTTTCTGAATTGAAAGATTCATAACATAATGAAACTGGAAGTGCTAGTGCAGAAGATTTTGCAGAAGCAATGAAAGAACTTCACAGCCAAGTGAAGGAGCGATTGCAGCACTTGAGCCAAGGGTATAAGCACAGAGTAGATCAACACAGAAGATAACTTTAATTTGAAGTTGGTGATCTGATTCTTGCACATCTGAGGAAGGAAAGGTTCCCAAGAGGAACATATAACAAACTGAAGATGAAGAAAATTGGACCATGCAGGATCATAAGCAAATTTGGGGTGAATGCATATGAGATTGAATTACCTGATGGGATCGGAATTTCACCGATATTCAACATCTCATATTTGTACCCTTACAGAGATAGAGAAGCAGGAGAAGATAGTGAACAGACAGAGGTTCAGTGGGATAAACAAATGCATATAGCTGAAAAGCCACAGATGGAAAGTATACTTGACAAGAGAGTCGGCAAGAGGACCAGGATAAAATAATACTTTGAATACTTGGTCAAATGGAAGGGACATCTAGTTGAAGATGCTAACTGGGTGTTGGCAACCATTTTGCATTTTTATCATTTCCTTACAAGCTGCCTACACAAGGGTTTTGAACCCTCAATACTCATTGCAAATATTTAAAACAAAAAAGCACTATTTTTTTTGCGCATTCACACACCTGCCTTTTGTTTTCGTTTTCATGACTGCAAGAGTGAAAACCTTGAATTGGAAGTCATGTCGATGGCATTAAAATCATCACTGGATTATTATGAATACTCTTGTTCATGCAGTCACTTCACGTCTAATGGTTATACATGTGTCAAAACACCAAACCTTTATTCACATTGTATTTTTGTTGACATGGTTTCAATTTATAAATTTATGATGCAATGATTTTTGGTGTTTTTGATTAGATCCTTGGTGCAATGGTTTCATAGAACAAATACATTTTATGATCAAACCCTTGGTGCTATATTCAAAATGATTGTTTTGTTTTAAATCATATAAAAGCTATTGTTTGTCCAAATATTTGGGTCAACTTGTCATGGTTTTCAATGGTTATTTATTTGTCACATCATTTAAATTTCTTTTAACACATACCAATAGTGATTTGAATCACCAAAGTGCCTTCGATTGTACATATCAATATGAGTGTTTTGCATGGTTTCATTTCATTCCACCACCCGCGCACGTATAGGCATTAATTTATGCCTTGTATCTCGGGCTACCTCTGTTTGTTTGGGGAAACCTGTGAGCATTTGGTCCTGTGCCTACCCTGTCAAACCCCCTCACCGTTTACCCTATTCACTATGTGCTCTCTCCTATGGCTCCTGTAGTGTAAATTGAACCCCGTAATTGCCTCCCAGAGACACGTTTTTTTACTAGCAATTCTGGGCAAATGGTGTTGAATCAAATCGAACCCTTGAAAACCCAGAACCGAAATTAGCCCCTTTACCTTCACCAAAGGCGGTTTCCTTAGATATTGGGTTATTACAGAGTTATAGCTCATGTTTTAGAGGTCAAATATCAGATCGTATCCGTGGCTGAAAGGTGCGTGTTGGTCTATTTGTTTTTGCTGAAACGTTTAATATTTCTCCAGCCTTGTGCCTCTTTCCCTTCGTTGAACCATTGATCAATTCAAAGGGTATTCAACCAGTCTGCCAGCAAATTTTTACATCTACAGGACATGTGATTTTTAAAAGAAAAAACGTGTAAGCAGCTACAACCATCATGATTCGACTTGATTTCACAATGGTTGGTATGATTTTGTTTAATTTTAGCATGATTTTGTCGTTCTTGAATTAGAATAAATGATTTTGTTGGCTCAAATCAAATATATTTCTGGTTTCGTTTTGAATTAGCAAAAGCTATTGTGTTTTCCCTGAATTAGTTTTGTTTTGTTTGACTAGATTAAAAAATGATTCTGTTATTTTCGAATTACCAAGAATGATTTTGTTTTCAATCATGTACAAAAGATTTGTTTGCTAAAATCGAATATATATCTGTTTTTATTGAACTAATTTAATACGATTTTTTTGTTCTTGAATTAGTATAAACGATTGAATTGGCTCTGATTTAGTTTGATACAGTTCTGTTAGTTTTGAATTAAAAAATGATTTTGTTAGTTTTGTATTGATTCAACAACGATTTTATTAGTTTTCAATTGACATAAACTATTGTGTTTGTGTTAAATGAGTACAAAATATTTGTTTGCTAAATCGATTATAGTCTGTTTTGATTGAAATTGATTCAAAAACGATTTCGTTGGTTTTGAATTGTCAAAATGATTCTGTCTATTTTGAATTGGTAATAAAAAAGTTGTTTGACAGATCGCATACATCCCTGTTAACATTCGATTAATTCAATACGATTTCATTTATTTTGAATTGGCATAAAATGATTTGGTTTGTTTTACCAAGAATGATTTGCTTAGGTAATAAAGACTCTGTCTAGTTGACTGCATGCACTTCTGTTATCATTGGATTCATTTAAAACGATTTTGTTTGTAAATATGACCAACTACAGAATCGTGAGATTCTATAGCTAGTCATAAAATTTAGATTTTTGTTAATTTTACAAATAAAACATTATCTAAACTTGTTTATTCTTATCCATCTACAGGTATACACGAATTTCAATGGGAATTGGATATGTTGTGGCAGTTTAGAAAATGATTCTTGTTACATAGTTTTGGTTTAGGTTGTTAGTCTTAGCTAGAAATAGAGATTTGGGAGATTGTTCCCATATTTTTTGCAAACAGTTTTTGAAAATTCCCATAGGGATGTTTTACCCTGTGGACTTTATATACTCATTAATTTTTGTAAAGAACCCATGACTGTTGGGATAACAAAGACTATGGACTTATGATTATACAGACTCGAATGGAAGTGGATGCGTTGTAACAACTTTAGCTTTCAATTTATCATACTTTCGTTCAAGTTTTGTGCATTTTAATTTGTTATCAAATTATTGACTACTTTAAATATCAAGATTTGTTATAGATTGATGCGTTATGATTTAAATTTTGTCCATGTCTGATGTATCTCATTTTACACACAACAATTACTCTATTTTAATTTAATTCACAAAAGGTTTATCTTCTTTGTTAAGTGAACAGTTATGTACAGATCTTCGCACTAGGATTTATCTAAATGTGATGATCTATAAATTATAAGATTGTTGTTGTTTTATGTCTTGTTTGTTCTGTCATTCATATTCAAAAGAGCATTGTTGCTTCCTATTTACAAGAATCTTGTGAAAAATCTGGTGCGGATTTCTCCCATCAAGTAGCTGAATCAGATACTGTGCATGGGGCAAATTGGAAAGCGTTACTACATGTTAGTTTGTTAGTGTTATTCAATTAGTTAATTAATATATAATTTTTTGTAATCTGAACACGTTTCATTGTTTATCTATATAGTTCAGATTTATAGTTAGGATTGTTATGTTATTGTTATGATTAGATAGCTTTCATTTTATTTCTGTCTCATAAAATTATAAAAAATCAAAAATAATAGTTTCACTGTCATAGGACAGTTCACAAATGATTTTTGCAGGTTTTCAATTTAAAATCTATAATTTGTAAATGTTGTATATATATAACCAAGATTTAATTTTGTTGATAACTGAACATTTAAATAAGTAGAATTATTGTTTTATGATATTAGTTAGTAAACTGTATATATATGTTTTAAATTTGTATATAGTTTGTTGTAGCTTCTTTTTTCACTTAGATTAGTTTCTTTAGCTTAGTTTTTCTTTCGTTTCCTAGGACTTAGATTAGCCAACGGAGTCGCTAAACCTGTTAGGGTGGATTATCCTAAATGGATTGGGTTATATAGACAACCCTAGACCGGATCCACTCCTCTAGTTGATGAGCAGTCAATGTCGCCCGTTAACAAATGGCTATAGAAGGAGGGCCGACTGACAAGCTGGACTTGTAGGAGCCTTTATTTTTAAATGTATTCAATTTCCCCCATGGCTCCCCAAATCACTGTGTTGGAACATGCTTTCAACTTCTCATTACCCAATGTTCCCAACGAGACAGTCTCTCACTTGTCCAAACTCACCTTTCACGGTGGCGGGAATATATCTGCTAAAGACCACCTTAACAAGTTTTGGTGCAAATACATCAAACATGACATCTCAGATTTAAGAGTTTTATGCAAACTTTTCACTTTTACTTTTAGAGGTCAGATCAAACATTGGTTTGAATCCTTTCTAGCATGTCACATTTTTTATTGGTTTCAATTTGTAGATGAGTTTCTAGACACTTTTGAAATTTATGATTTCGATCAATTATGTGAAGAATTTCATACTTCGCTAATCAACGACGATTCATCTTCAGAAGACTTTTTGACAAGAGTCTATCATATCCTCTGTAAATTTAATCTCGATGACATGTCATTGGCATTA
>ML843829.1:18445-38235 GCA_009831015.1 Picea engelmannii | reverse complement strand
AGACTCATTCTTCACTTGAGAGGAGAGGATATGAGAAGGAGCACTTGGGCACATTTCTTGAGGAGAGGAGGGCGCACAAGCTTGAGGGTTTGAGGAGGAAGCCATAGCTTGAGTTGAGCTTGCTTGGAGAGGTCTTCCATGGAGGCTTGGCTATTATCTTGGAGAAGGCGCATTCTAGTAGAGGAGGGTGCATTTTGCTAGTGGAGAGGGGCGCATTCTTGTGAGGAGGGCACACATCTAGTGGAGATTGCTCTTCCATCTTGGGAGAGGCTTATTCATATGAGTGAGGCTTGCTCTAGAGGAGTAGAGGGAGCCATTATGAGTGAGGGCGCAAGCTTCTAGGAGGAGGGCGCATTCTATGGAGGAGGAGCGCACATGCTAGAGGAGAGGGCGCATTCTAGAGGATTGGAGGGCGCATCTAGTGTGGGAGAGGCCCCTACCTTGAGGAGAGGCTCATTCACCTTAGAGAGGCACACTCTAGAGCTTAGAGAGCACAAGGGTGAAGGAGGGCACTACCTGTGGTGTTTTGCATGAGGAGAGGGGCACAGCATCATTTGTGGGAGGCTATCTTGAGAGGAGGGAGCTACTACAAAGGGCAAGATAACGACAAGGCAAGAGCAAAGATCAAGCAAAGGCACAAGGAAAAGGGACAAAGGCAAGCACAAGAAGATAGGCACACCAAGGCAAGGGGCGCCTTACTTCAAAAGGCTAGCAGAGAGGTCTTCAAGGAACTCCAAGGCATCCGAGAGTGGTTGCTATTGTACGAGGTTCACTTGTATATGTTTCTTGTGTTGTACATTTTGCTTTGAGACCTTCTATATATATCTGTTCCAAACTGGTTTTCCCGATGGGGGAGCTTTTCCAGGGTCATGTTGACCAAAAACATATGTGTCAATTTCATGCATGCTTAGAAGTGTAGATCAGCATTTTTAAATTAAAAGATCTAGAGGTAGTGTTATTTGTTTTGATGCATATTGCATGTGCTAATATTGAGAAAAGAAAACACGTGCAAGGGCACCTCAAAAGGACACTTAACCATCAAAATATTGAGTTGAATGTTGGTGAGTTTGTTGTCCTAAAACAGCGGCAAGGGACAGCCACAGAGTTGAAACTTAGAGCCAAACTTAAGGTCAAAGACAGACCTTAGTTGGCAGCCTCATAGGACCTCAAAAAATCTACAGTTGGACAGCAGGATCCGTTTTCAGAAATCAGGAATTGCTTTTAAAAGCTCCAAACAGTATCGACAGTCAAGGATGCGTTTCCAACGGACCAGGATCTGTTTTGCTGGTGGATCCCTCGCAGATCTGGGTAGATCCGGTTCCATATTCGGATCTAAAATGCAGATCCACGAATCTAGCGTTCAGACCCCGCGGATCTGGTAAAACGGGTTCTAACCCTACCAAGCACAATTAAGCAATTTTAGACAAATATCATTTTGTGAGAGGAAGAAGTACTTATGTTCCTCTCTTAGGGTTTCAAGACACAAGATTCCTTGCAACAAATAGCAATCTCACCATAAACATTAATAGCATGAACAGAAATTTGCAGGAATTTACTTACTTCATCTAAGAAACCAAGAGAATGTAACCCTAATTGCATAAATATCCATCCAAAATCAGCAAATCCATCCACAAGAGACCTTTCCAAGCATAGTGCATGAAAGAAGAGCTAGTTACCCCAAAAGGGCGAAAATTTCAGAAATCTATCTCACAAAGGTGAGAGAATGATGATGTTTAAAATGAAAGTGAGGCTAGCCTTCTTATATGAGGCCTGGCGTCTCACTTTGTCCACATAACATAACAAATTCACAATTCAAGTGGGGTCAACCCCTCATTTATCCTTTACAATTGCTAAAATGTGCAAAATAAAATCAAAATAGCCCACACACGTGGAATGTCAAGGACCAGTAAGGTAACGTCAAGCCTCCAAAGGCTAAGGTAGGACCTCCAAAGGCCACGTGGCATCCTCCAAGGTGAAACAATGTCAAGTGAGGTGTCTTCTCACCCAAGGTCATGCCAAATCATCTTCGGTACCCATCCATCCATCAAACCCTAACAACATCAAACCCTAGAGGGTGACGTCAAGGTTAATAGGGTGACGTCAAGGGCCTCAAGGTGTTGCATCAAAGGAAAGGAGGGTTGCATCTCATCTCTGCATGATGTCTGAGTCACTGTCGTTGCAACGTCCTTCATCCTGTGGGTAAATAGACCATGGGGTACTCTTCCCGGCTTGTGTGGCTTCCAACCCATTTGTGTGCCATCATGACGAAATTTGCTCAAGCCAACCCCATATGTCCATTGTTCAGGGTTCTGAGGATGTGAGAGCCAATATCTGAGGGTGGTGAGTCATTGGATGACCCACTACTCTTCATCACACGTGCCAAAATCCTCCAATAAGGACACAATGTCCTCGATACAAGCCTAGGACGTCCCTCAAGAACCATGTCAAGGCGATCCTAAACAAATCAAAGTATAAAACATGGTTAGCCAAAGTTCATAAGAAACATTAGTCCTTAAATCATGTAAAGTAAGTTGCAACTTAAGATATAAGTCATGTAAGACAATTCACCTCAATATCACACTAGCCCAGGACCCCATCTGAGTTACCAAGTTTAAGTACGGGAGGGCCTTCATCCAATGGGAAAGTAAATAAAATAACCCGGGTAGAGGGATAGGTCCCGAGAGTGACAAGGGAAAGTAAAAACCTTTCAAGAGTAAGAGTGATACTAATATGGTTTTAGGGCTTACTTCATGGCTCATGGTGTCATTGAATCCATTTCTATGCGCACCTTTATGGAGGGTGCACTCCCTCTTGAGTTACCCCAGATTTGCGTGTTATTTTTCCCAAACCCCTTTATCAGCCATCTTTCTAGTCCACTTTATTATATTTGCAAGTACCCTTTATAAGGTTTCAAGCTGTAGCATTGTTATTCGAGACCAGGGGGCACTGAAAAAAGTAGAGCACAAGTTTGGAAGAACATCAATAAGCCTGAAGATAAACAGAGACTATTGACAGCGGTTTCAAGGAATCCTAGATTAAAATCATAGGAAAAGTAAAATTAGAGGAAAACCCATCACAAACCGCAAAAATACTTAAAATATTACATCCTCAACCTCCTCATAGATGAGTCAAACTAAACCATAATAAAATATTAAGATAAAGTAAGTGTGGGTGTCACTTTTCCTCTCCTCATGCAAAACAATCCACCACATTGGGCTAGTTTGACCATGCAATAGTCATCCTCATGCCATGTGGAAACTCCACCCCTACAACGCTCCTCAAGCAATCTTGAAAATATCGATCTAAGTGCCAAGTCAAGGGAGAATTCACTCATTTGAGGGGGGCCAACTCTGTAACACCCCAGTTTTGATCCCCATAATGTAATGTAATGTAATGTAATGTAATGTCAATACGAGAATTAGGTTGTGAGCCAAATCGTATGGCCAAGGGCCAAGTAATGTAAATGATGTAAATTAAAGTTATAAACAAAAATGCATCATTGGTTGCGAGACATCGGGCACAAAAACAATGGGGGGCTATGACTCCACGAGAGAGGAATGAGAGGGGGCTATGGGCGCCAAAGGGGCCAAAGCCAAGAATAGTATAATATTTTATTATAACCCAAAATCATTGCCTTAGCTTATGCATCAAGCATATCAGCCTTGAGATGCATGAAAAAGTAATTGGGGAGGACTTCCTTGAGTACCAAGTGGCAAGTTAAATACATGCATACTTGATCCTTGTTTTGGAGTGTTGCCCATCATTCTACCTCATTCTGTCCATTATTCCATCCATCTCTCTTACTTCATGCTACTGGTATGAATTGTAAGAGGAAGGGAGCCAAGCTTCTGAGGGGAGATTAATAATATGACTATTGTGAAAATTGATACTGAGTATCCATGTAGATCGCAGCACTGAGATTTTCTTGGCCAATCTGTATTGGAGCCCAAGAAAGAGGTGTGATACCTTGAGGGACTACATTGCAAAGAAGGGGGTCTACTTCTCTAGGTTGTGCAGAATGAAGGAGGAAAGATGTTGATGTTTGTAGCATCGGACGGGTACTTCTGCATAGGTCTAAGTGTCTAGATGTGTGGAAGTCGTCCAAAGCCTTCAACCTTAGTAATTTACTTTAATTAAAGAAATTGTTAAAGTACAGTGCTTTTTGTAATTAACGTGAGTTTAAATTCATGAAATGCTAAATTTATTAGCATTAGTGAATTAAATGAATCTTAGCCATTGATCTCAAGTGAGGTGAGATCTAATCTCAACCGTTAATCACTTTGGAGATTAGGGTTATGTTTGATTCAGTCATAACTCAAGATTATAAAAGCAAGGCTATGTGAAGGAGAAAGATATCAACTTAGGAGCAAATAAGGACTTTTGTTCAAGTGCTTGAGTCACGAACAACTATGACTCAAGGGGATCTCGAAGAGGTGAAGAAGGACCTTTCATCTAGAGATCAAGTCCAAAAGAGGAAGTGCAAAGGTGCAACAAGAGGAGGAAACCCAAAAGCCAAAAGTCGAAGGACAGATTTCTGGGTAGTCCAGCACCGGGTTGCATATCCGACAGAGTGGTCGTACAACAGCAGGGCGCACAAAAAGAAGTTGTGCATGTCGTATAGGTAGTACTGGGCGCATATGTACTCGTTGTAAAGGTCATATAGGGCGCCTACATACACATTGTACAGGGCACGTACGTATGCGCAGGCAAGACTGCAAGGGCGTGTACATACGCGTTGCACAGGCTGGACAGCGTGCTTACAATTTCTACAAGGTCGTCTAGGGACAGATCAGCAGAGGGCTTCCTAAAGGCCAGAGTTGTTAGGTTTGTTGTAATTTGTATTTTTCCTCAGTGGGCCATTTTCTCAGTAACGGAGCCCTTGTAAGCTTGGAGTCATTATTTAATGAAAAGGTGATTTGAAGGGCAAAATTTATGTGTGCATGTGTGAAGTTTGGTTCTCTATTTTTCTTCCGTTGTTTATTATTTCCAGCCAATATATTTTATTCTGTGTGTTGTAATTTAAATTATCAATAAGGAAATACACAAGGTAGTAATCTATCTAGGTGTTGTAGATAGTAATATTTTTCAACATGGTACCAGAGCTTGCACTCTAAGAGGGAAACCAATTTTAGATACACAGGAAGGACATTGATTCCTTGAGACACAAAGGACCATGACTCAAGGAGATCTCAGCAAGGGTGAAGAACGACTTTCATCCAGAGATTAGCTTAAGGGTCTACATAGCAGCAACACAAGAGAGCGTTGGGACTCAGTGACTCACAGTGAGAGCAAGAGAAAGATTTATTGCTCAGTCCAAAGGAGAAGAGAAACAAGTGGGCAGCAGCAGACAAATCTGATAACAAGGATAGATCTAGGCAGATCTGAGCCGCAGAAGCCGCAAGAACAGACCGTACAGAGTCCGAGCAGCGTCGTATGCAGCAAATAACAGCCTAGGGTGTGTACTTACACGTCGGACCAATAGTTGGGGGCACGTAAATATGCACAGTGCAGAAGCCCCATGCATGTAAATACACGTTGTACTGACAATCGGGGGCGCGTATATGCATGCAGTCCAGAAGGCACAAGTGCATACATACACATTGTATAGGCAATCGGGAGCGCGTACAATTCGTATCAGTGGCTACTACCAGGCAGAGGCACTGGGTTGCACGTGTTGGTTGTATTTTTCTTTTCTTAGTGGGCAGAAAATATGACAGAAACACAGGAGCTATTCAACAATCTAACGGAGGACTCAGGAATGTATGTGGAGCTTGGTGATAATGCCAAGTATGCATTGAAGAGTGAGGGAACTATCTTGTTCCAGCTTGAATCAAGTGGTTTTTTGGAAGCCCGGAATGTGCTATAAGTACCAAGACTAAAGAAAAATTTGCTCTCAATCTCAGTTATGAAGGACAGGAGTTTTGTCGTCATGTTCAAGAAGGGGAAAGTACCCATACTTCAAAGGGAGCTAGCCCTGACACAGCAGTGAGCATTGTGGTTACAGAGGGAAATTTATGTAGGTTGTGGAGAAAGCCTTTTCAGGCCTTGGTACATGATAGTGACAACCTATGTGAGTTATCGCACAGGACGATGGGACACTTGCACTACAGGGCGTTGTCAATCCTAAGGGAGATTGTCATTGGTCTCCCAGATTTCAATGTTGAGTAGCAGGGCATCTGCAGAGGGTGTGCACTTGGCAAGAATGTCTTGGTTGCTTTTCCAAGCAACAAGAATAGGTCCAAGGGGATCTTCAATCTGATACATTCAGTTGTGTGTGGACCGATGTCAATGGCAGAGGACGAGGAGGAGGCTTCGAAGGGAGAAAACCATTCAAAGGCTTCCAGTTCATGGAGTCAACCTTCAGGTGGGAAAGAGTTAGCCCCTTCCAGCTCTATCAAAAGACTCAGATGGATCATGCAGACATTGAGGGATGCTCGAGAGCATATTGAGGCCCCTAGGAGCATATTCAAGGAGAGAAGGCCTTCGAAGAAGTTTACAGACTTTGTGGAACTAATGAGTAGCATCATTGATTTTGAGTCTTCTAGTGTTCAGGAAGTAGCAGACCAACAAGTTTGGTGGGATGCCATGGTGCAGGATGATGTGTGGGACATTGTGCCAGGACCGGAGGGACAACCAATTCCAAATGGCTCTTCCAGAAGTACCTTCCTCGCTAAGGAGTGTTGAGGTTTGTAGCATCGGATAGGTAGTTTCGCACAAGTCTAAGTGTCTAGACGTGTGGAAGTCGTCCAAAGACTTCAGCCTTAGTAATTTACTTTAACTAAAGGAATTGTTAAAGTAAAGTGCTTTTTATAATCAAAGTGAGCTTAATTTAATGAAATGCTAATGTTCTTAGCATTAGTGAATTAAATGAATCTTAGCCATTGATCTTAAGTGAGGTGAGATCTAATCTCAATCGTTAATCACTTTGGAGATTGGGGATATGTTTGATTTGGTTATAACTCAAGATTATAAAAGAAAGGCTATGTGAAGGAGAAATATATCCACTTAGGAGCAAAGAAGGACTTTGCTCAAGTGCTTGAGTCATGAAGGACTGTGACTCGAGGGGATCTCAGATAGGTGAAGAAGGACTTTCATCTAGAGATCAAGTCAATAGGAGAAAAGTGCAAAGGTGCAGCAAGAGGAGAAAACCCAAAAGCCAGAAATCAAAGGACAGATTTATGGGTAGTCCAGCAGCAACTTGCAAGTCCAGTAGAGAGACCGTACAACAAGAGGGCGCACATCAAGAAGTTGTGCGCGTCGTACAGGTGGTGCTGGGAATGTATATATGCGTTGTACAGATTGTACAGGGCGCACATCGAGAAGTTGTGTGCATCGTACAGGTGGTATTGGGTGCATATATACGCGGCGTAAAAGTTGTACATGGCGCGTATGCGTCGTACAGGTCGTACATGCGTGTACGTATGCACAGGAAAGACTGCAAGGGCACGTATGTACGCGCTGGAGAGGCCACACACAGTTTGCACATTGTTATCCAAGGACAAATCGGCAGAGAGTTTCCTCGGAGCTAGAGTTGACAGGTTTGTTGTAATTTGTATTTTTCCTCAGTGGGCCATTTTCCCAATAAGGGAGCCCTTGTAAGCTTGGAGTCATTATTTAATGAAAAGATGATTTAAAGAGCAAAATTTCTATGTGCATGTGTGAAGTTTGCTTCTCTATTTTGCTTCCGTTGTTTATTATTTCCCACCAGTATATTTTATCCTATGTTGTAATTTAAATTATTAGCAAGGAAATACACAAGGTAATAATCTATCTAGGAGCTGGGGATAGTGAGATTTTTCAACAAAAGAGAGTTGGTGATTGGGTGGCTGCAAAAGTGAATAGGATGAGAAATTATGGGAACTGGGTTGAGAGAGAGTCTTGCTTGTCCTTCTCAACTGATAGCCCCAACACAAGGATGGCCTACTGTAGAAAGACTTGGTCAACAATGCCTACGGGTATGAGGAACATCCCATGTCAGCAGCCAATCGGTGTTAATCATTATTTAAGATAAGTATTATGTTCTATATGCATTTATATGTGTTTTAATGGTTAATTATGTGAATTTTTGTACTAAGTGTTGTAATGATTAGATGTATAAATGTGTATTTGTAATCTGAAAGTTAGCATAAATTATGTATGAGCCTACATCCTATTTTGCATGTATAATTTGCATTATATGACAGGGCAAAGTAGTTATATGGTATCAGAGCTAATGGTACAACGAAATTAAGGAAATTGGAGAAAATTTCCAAGTACCCCACCATCCCAACAGGTACAGTGGAGGTTGGGTATGTTACAAACTCCTCGAGATGCCAAAATGATGCCAACTATAGCAAGAAGAGCTAGGGTGTTCCTCAAACCAAGCCAACTACCTCCTCAAAAAGTAGACCTCATAGCTGAATGTGCAAGAAATGGTCCAATTGGCTGTTATAACAACCCCACAAGATAGGCCAACCTTAAACCAAGTGCCTCAAGTGTGGATCCATGTGCATAATCGTCAAATATCCTCCAAACAAGGCCTCAAGATGGAGCACTCGACGGATATGTGCCAAACGATGTGTAGCGCTCCTCAATAAATGAAACCAATTCTAGCATGTGTACTAAAGTGGACTCAAAGTGGTTAAGAATCCAACGCCCCCTTGGTATATGTGCGAAACGTGGGCAATGGTGGTTACAACCACCACTTAGAAGTAGGGCACCCTCGAAACACATGTTTTAAACATGATCCATGTGCATCATGACCCAAACATTCTCCCAAAAGGCTCTGAGGATAGTCCACCCTTGAAATATGTTCATGGAGTGCATCTCCCTCATTAATGCATGCAACAAACCCTCCATACCACCTTTGACCAAATATTCTTTGCTATACAACATGCACTGGATGCTCAACAAAGGGAGCACTCCTCTTCCTAGGAAAAAATGCCAAGTGATAAGCCATAAAAACCTCGTAGGAGACACTTAGTTGATGGGCACTCATTCCAAGAAAATATATTAACAAAGATTTAGGGCACTACAGTGCCCAATGCAACAATCCCATGCCAAATGCCCCTTAAACACCCAACATCTCTTTGGATAATTTAGCATGCCTCCAAATATGTAGATGTGCCACAGGGAATGTAAGATCCCCAAAGAATATCCCAACAAAGAATCATGCATCAAAATATGCAACTATGCCTCAAAAGGTAAACCTCAATGAGAGCATACACATCAAAATCTGCAATCAGGCCTCCAAAAGCTATATCTTCCACAAACAATCATGTTGAATAGATCTTCAAATAATGGAACAAGTCTTCATGCATCATGAGTGGAAACACCATGGAAAGAACCACTTTGATAATTTATGGTATCTTGGGGAATTCATATATTCTAGTCAAAATGGAAAATTTTCCACCTTGAATAGTTGAACTTTTGATTGCATAAGGGACGTAGTTCAGTCCAGTTATAGAAAATCCAGTAAGTCAACTGCATGAATGTATGCTCTCACAGTGTATGTTCATTTTCTTGTATGTTGACAGAAAGTTTTGATTTTGATTTTGACTTGGTTATAGTTAGGGTTCAATCATAACTCCATGCTTATTAGGCACCCTGATTTTCATTGTGATTTCAGAGGTTCACACCAACCACGTACAAGAGCTTATCATCGCAATCGTGGTGAAGTAAGGAACTCTCTAGATTTCCCTCTCTAAATAATCATTACAAGAATCTCAAGAAGAGAGGCCCATTGGTTCACCTCTGCAGGACCTGAAAAGAGGGCAGACCCTACCCTTACAGGCCTTGGCTCAAGAAAGTCACTGCATTGGAATTTTATATAGCCCGCTTTCTACATGTCTCAAGCGAGCAAACAAGACAATTCACCCCATTGTCTACCTCCATCACTAATAACATAATATAATATTGGAAATGGACAACTTGTAATAAAACTTGAGCTGATGCCACGTTAGTAGATTAATTCAATAAGGTAGCAATAAAAAGTAAAATGGATTTCCTATAAGGGTCACTTGCTCTCATGCAAAGCATATTGTGGTTAAACACTAAAATTTAGTTCATCAATACAAAATATTGATTTGGGTTCATATTCACAGAATATTATTCATTATACAATTACTAAACAGTCAAGTTATTACCAGTGAACCATTAAGCTTCCCTTCTATCCAAGCTTTCACCTCAGCCACCTGTCAATGTTTCAGAAAGAAAGCAAAAAATTAAATCTCACACACTTTTCATGTCATAATAGATCAGTAATACTATTAATGACCTTTATAAAAGTCACCCTGAGCATATAACTGAGGATCTATAGGGTTTGATTCCAGCAAAAAATTATTATTATTTACCAACAATAACAAAAGCTAACAATGAACAACAACTTTAAATGCATTCTTGCCGAGTACAAGGCAGGGTGTCATGTCCCCTCCCTTTTGACCCCACCGGAGGAGGGACGTAGTGGCTTAGGGGGCTCCCTGTAGGCCATGGTCCCCAACTAAAGCGGGCCGTGGAGATTTAATGGGCACAAGGAGGGCAGCAGCCGGTTTTAAGGTGTCCATGGGACAAAGAAAGGGGTAAAAGACCCCCAACTTAAGGGATAAGCCACCATTGGGTAAAGGAAAGGGTAAAAGACCCTAACTTGAGGGATAAGCCACCAAAAAAGGGGAATCAAGCAAAAAGCGAAACTATATAAGGAGAGGGAGGCTCAATTGGAAAAACACACAAGACTTCATATTTGGAATTGTTCCTTTCTGTTGTGGAAGGCGGTTGCCTCAGTTCTGTAGAGGGTTGATAAACCCTCAACTTCTGTTGGGTTTCGGTGGGCTTGTGCTCACCCTAGCTCAACCCTGGTTCAGTCTTTGCATCAGAGGCCTAATCATTGGAGGTCTAGCTGCTGGAGAAGGATTGTTGAGGGTTCCTGTGGCATTTTGTGGACAGATTTATCCCCTAAAGGAGCCAATTTGCTGTTATAATACGTGAAGGACTGGAGAAGGGGTTTCAGTGAAGGCCGAGTTGCTGTGTATGACTGTGAGAGGTGGCCAAGGGCATGTGGGAGCTGCAGGAAACTATTCCAGGCCTGTACTAGATCTTGGAAGGAAGGCCGGATACTGTACCTGTGTCCTGGAAGGGGCCGAAACCCTGTCTGCTAGCATAGTCCACTTGGAGGAGAGTTCTGCTGAACCGAGGAAAGTGCTGGGTGGTTTTTCCAGCCTCGTTGGTCCAGGCTGTGAGGGAATGGCGGCTGACAGAGGGTAGCAGCAAGGCTACAAGGAGGAACCGAACCACTGTTGGGAGGCAGTTAAGACCCAGGTTTTATTGCATATTTCTGTTGTAGTGACTAGTCCAGTACCAGGGCTAATTTAGTAATTTTCTGTTGCAATAACAGCTGCAGTAATATCAAAAATTGTCTGGATACTATATTCCTGATTTACTAAAGTGGTGACAGCAGCCTTTAAAGGGTTTTATTGCTGGTTTTTGGATACTGTATGGTTATAATTACTGCTGGTACTACTATGTTACAGTACTGATTCTACTCATATGCTGGTTATCTATAAATGCTACCTGTTTATGGTGAAAGGACTGTGTGTTACTGTTCAAAGTTAACTTGTTTGCAAGAGGGCCTAATTCCCTTTTTCCAGCCTAGAAACCCTAGGGATTTTACACGGGGAGAAAAAATATCAATATAATCAAATTGAACAATCATAAATAGATACACCTTCAAATACCTAAACCCAACAGACCAGATATTCTAACTATGAAAAAACACTGCAATCTCCAGAGTGCAGACCAACAAGATAGGTTACACAGACTTCTGGGATTTAGGGGATTAAAATAGTCTGTTATAATCACAATGTATTACAAATACAAGACTGGACACTAACTGACTAAAGATCAAGAACTTCCTATCCAACAATGATCTCCATAATAAGAAACAACAGTAATCATAACAATACACATAATCAAATGCAAACCTTGCATGCAAGATAAAGCTTTAAAATCTTGAACCTTTTTCTTATTGACAGCAAGCTCTATCAGCGTCCTGGGTTTGTATTTGTCAACCCACAAGTCTGTTTCAGCAATCTGAGCAGTTCGTGATCTTTGATTTCTACTTTCTACAGAGTAAAACCCAAAACAAACAACATCAACTACCTTGGTGATCATAGAATCGAAACACATATTTCACTCTCAATCATCTTCAGCTACAGTTTTTTTAATATAATCTCAATATATAATTGCCATGAAAAGAAGCTGGACAAAAAACATCAAAGCAGTTTTGCTAAAACAACTAACACAAAGGAATGTAAGCTGTATATTTTCCATTAATAAAAATAAGCATTATTTTGTTGAGATTTTATGTAATTTCAGAAGTTATTCCTAAGTGTAATTGTATTGGTTATTCCTAACTGTAATTGTGAAAGGGTTTATTGATAAGTCATGTCTTTTAGGTCTTTTAGAATATAAATAGAGGTTATATCGAGTCATTTTGATCATTCAGTGAATATAAGTACAAGAGAGTAGTACGCACTTATCTAGGAGACTATTCTTGGTTCTAGTCTGCGTCTCTTTGGTCTTGATTTCGTGAAAGAGCATTGTATGACAGTGTACATGTTGAAGGAATCTATACTGAGGAAAGTTTGCAGGGTTTTCTCCCCTTTGAGGGTTTCCCTGAGAATGTATCTTATTGTTCTGTGGATATCTATCTTTCAGTTGTGATCCTTTTGCATATTAAATAATAATAAAAGAATATAATACTTTAATTGTTGGAAAAACAAAAGAAATCAACATGGTATCAGATCAGGCCTGAAAAACAAGATTTTTGGAAGTGTTTTGGCAAACTAACTTCATCTTCCCAGGCAGGATGACTACCGGCACCAAAATTGACAAGAAGCTGGAAATAGCAGAAAACTTCAGAGCATTCAAGGACACAGTAGGCCTCCTTCTGGAAGAACATGATTTAGAAAGATTTGTTGAGGAGAAAGTTCTAGAACCAGAGGAAGATGAGGCCAAGGCAAAGCATAAAAAGAACCAGGCCATGGCTAAGAGGATTATTGCATACTCAATCAAGGATCATCTGATCCATCATGTTTCTCCATTAAAATCTCCGAAGAAGATGATGGATGCATTGACTCGGTTATTTGAAGGAAAAAACATCAACAGAAGGATGACATTGCAGACCCAGATGAATAATGTGAAGCTTCAAGATTCAGAGTCCATTCACTCTTACTTCTCGAGAGTGAACCAGATCAAGGAACAGATTGAAGCTATTGGAGGCACTGTTGACGAAGCAAAAATGGTGATGACCACCTTGAATGGTCTCCCAAGGTCGTGGTACTCATTCATTCAAGGAATATGCTCAAGGAGGAAGCTAATCAAGTTTAGCCGATTATGGAAAGATTGCAGTCAAGAGGAAGCAAGGCTGGTAGCAAGAGAAGAGAAATTGAGGGATGATGATCAAGCTTTAGCTGCTCATACAAGGAAAGGAAAGAGTAAGAAAGAACCCTCATCCCCAAAGAAATCGAAGAGACTATTCAAATGTGATGTGTTTCTGTTGCGAAAAATCGGGACACGTAAAATTTTGTCCACTTGTTCTTAAACTAAAAGAAAAGGAAAAAGGCAAGAGGCATCATGCTCATGCCACTGAAGATGATGAACCACCGAAGAAAATTGCCAGAGAAGATGATTCAAGTGATGATGACTACATCCTAATATCAGTGCTCACAGGAACAGTCACCCCTGGAAATGATACTTGGTTGGTGGATAGCAGTGCTTTTAAGCACATGACAGTGTATTAAGGCTCTTTGTCAAACTTAATTCATAAAGACTTGCCTCATAATGTGAATTTGGGTGATGATTATCAGTATCCAATCGAAGGAGTAGGAGAGGCCTCCTACAAACTATATTCTGGGACGGCAATGAGGATGAAGGACGTGCTTTATGGACCAGGTTTGAAGAAGAACCTTCTCTCGATTTCATCTTTGGATGAGAAGGGTTTCGGGGTTGCATTTGTAGATAGAGAAGTTCTCATGTGGCCAAAAGGAAAGCCGTTTGTTGATGCAGTTGTTATCAGTGTCCAAGGAGGATTGTATAAAATAAAAGGATGCTCAGATCCAGCATTGATTCACAACACTGTGAATTCTAGTGAGCTATGGCATAGCACATTTGCCCACCTACACTAAAAATCTTTACAAATCATGAGAAAGATGGTAACAGGACTACCAGAGATTCAAGTGAATCCAAATGGTGTGTACAAAGGTTGTGCACAAGGCAAGAATGTGAAGAACCCCTTTCCAAGCAGTGTTAGCAAAGCCAAAGGAGTCTTGGATATTGTAAACTCGAACGTATGCAGACCGATGTCAACACCATCGCTCAGCGGGTACATATATTATGTATCTTTTATTAATGATTACTCACACAAAACTTGGATTTACTTCTTGAAGTCAAAAGGTGAAGTATTTGGTCAGTTCAAGGAATTTAAGGCACTAGTAGAAAATCTAATAGAAAGGAAGATAAAGACGTTGAGATCAGACAATGGAGGAGAATTCACCTTAGATGAATTCTTAGATTTCTGCAAAGAAGTTGGGATTAAGAGGCAGCTCTCTACTCACTATAATCCACAGCAAAATGGAGTGGTTGAGAGAAAGAATCGAACAATTATGGAAGCAGTAAAGGCCATGATCCATGATCAAGATTTACCTATGTATCTATGGGCAGAAGTTGCGATGTCAGTTGTGTATGTACCAAACAGATAGTTGTGTATGTACAAAACAAAAGTCCCCATCGAGTTCTTGAAAACAAGACACCGGAGGAAATGTTTTCAGGAGATAAGCCAGAGCTTAGCCACCTGAGGATATTTGGTTCTCCAGTGTATGTGCATATCCCAAAGGACAAGAGAACAAAGTTGGACCCATCTGAAAGGAAAGGTACATTTGATGGGTACAGTGACACATCGAAGGCCTACAGAGTATACATTCCTGTTCACCGGAAGATTGAGATTAGTAGGGATGTCACCTTCGATGAGGATGTAGCTTTTCACAAGTCAAAGCAAGGTCATGCAAAGGAATATCATGACAAAGAGAATGGAGTTCCTAGAGCCATGAAGACAAGAGAAGTGGAGGCAGAGGAATCCATTCCTGAGGATCGGGATATGGCCAAACCATAGAGGCCTTTGGAGAAGCCTACACAAAAGAGAATAGAAGCTTGGGCACAAGAGGCCATCAAAGATGCAAAGAGATATGGTGCCCAGGATGGATCATCTAGGAAAGTCAGGGAACCAAAACCGTATCCTGGCTATGTGGCATTATTGTGTGATATCATTGATGTAGAGCCTACCAGCTATGAGGAAGCTGCAAGAAGAAAGAATGGAAGGATGCCCTGGTCGAGGAATACCAGTCAATAGTGAAGAATGACGTTTGGGATGTGGTTCCCAGACCCAAGGAAAACACAGTTGTGAGCTCCAAGTGGATATTCAAGACGAAACATGTTGCAGATGGAAGCATTGAGAAATACAAGGCTAGATTTGTAGCACGAGGATTTTCTCAGAAGGAAGGAATTGACTACGAGGAGACTTTTTCTCCTGTGGCAAGATATACTTCAATAAGGGTTGTTCTTCATAGCTACTGTGATGAAATGGAAGTTTTACCAAATGGACATGAAGACGGCTTTTTTGAATGGGGTAATAGAGGAAGAGGTTTACATGGAACAACCATAAGGACTTGAGACACGTGACAGGGAGACGCATGTGTGCAGGTTAAAGAAGGCATTATATGGATTGAAGCAGGCACCGAGAGCATGGTATGTTCAGATTGATGGTTTTCTGATGAGCTTGGGATTTACCAAGAGCAGTGCAGATCCTAACATTTACTTCAAGGTTGAGGATGATGGACCAATGATATTACTACTATATGTGGATGACTTGTTCTTGACAAGAGTGGAGAAGCTCATCATTGAGTGTAAGAGAAAACTCGTTGCAGAGTTCGAAATGAAAGACCTAGGTTTGATGCACTACTTTTTGGGTCTAGAGGTATGGCAAAGGAAGAATGAGATATTCCTAAATCAAGGAAAATATGTTGTGGAGATCCTGAAGAGGTTCGAGATGTTGCACTGTAAACCGATGGCACACCAATGGCATCCAATATGAAGTTTATGGATGATACGACTTCAAAGGATCTGGATGCTACATTATACAAGCCAATGTTGCCAGAGCACGGAGCGAAGCGAGAGCATTTTTAGGAAGCGGAGCGTCGGGAGCGTCATTTTCAAAAAATCCTTGGGAGCGAAGCATCCTGGATGTGTCTATTATATATATATTGCGTTTATATTAAAAAAACATGCAGAAAGACAAATTAGCTGCAGAATGTATGAAAACATGCATATTTGTACATTGTAACATTAAAATCGCATCCATAGTAGTAAGTAGTAGTACATCAATGATTAATCATTCGAGCATCAACCATCTAGAATTTAGCAATTACAAACTTAGAAACCAACATTCAAATTTTTAAGCCATATAATAGAAAGTAGACCATTAAGTTATGGAATGAAATTAGTCATCTAGCAACTGTCAACAATAACATGAGTCATGACCAAATAGTTATGATTACAAAATAGGCCATCTGCACTAAATTATGAAGATCGAAAGGTCCAAAACAATAAAGTTTAAATTGTGCTAGACTCTAGAGTCTAGTTGCTAAATGCTATGAATCTGTCATCTATAGACTGACATGTGAAGTAATAAAGCGCCCCATGGAGCTTCCTGTCACTAAACCATTTTGTAACTCTCCAAGTCACATTTTTTGCAACATCTTTGAAGTACAGGATTGGTTTCTTGGGTTAATTGTGTTAATCAATTTAAGGTAATTCGCACTTCCACTCTAATATATAATGACTTAGCTTAATTGACTTTAGGTTTCCCCCTAGGCTAGGGCAGTTTCCTAAGTCCTTAGTCTGAAGTCATAGAAACAAAACAAGTGTAAGATCCATAGAGAGCAACTCTATAACATACCATGAGAGCAACTCTATAAAAGCATTTAGTACAGATTTTTAGCACAATTCACAGTGTTCAATTACCAGATTTAAGTCATAGAATCATAGCCAAGGTAAAGTTCCACAAATGTTGTTAAAGAAATAGAAGAATAGAGCAATAGGTCACCAAGATTCATTAGGAAGCGCCCATTTTGCACCCCGAAGTGAGCTTCCGAAATCCGAAAGCGGGCTTCCGGAGAAGCTTCCATGGAGGATTCGCTCGGAGCGGGGCTCTGAGGGTGGAGCAGGGGGGGAAGCTTTCGGTAACACTAATACAGGCAAATGATTGGATCATTGATGTATCTGACAAATACACGACCAAATATATGTTTTGTTATGAACACCCTGAATCAGTACATGGTTGACCCCAAACATGTTCACCTGATTGCGGTAAAACATGTGATGAGGTGCCTTAAAGGTATAGTGGATTATGGGCTCAAGTATGTTGCAAATAGTGAGATCAGTCTACTTGGATATTCGGATTCAGATTGGGCCAGTAGTGTTGCAAACCGGAAAAGTACATTAGGATGTTGCTTCACTTTGGGATACAGTCAAATTTTTACAGTTCAAGTTTTTCTCTTAGCGGATATCCAAAGATTGTCTGGTTGGCATAGGAAAGGAATTGGTTAGGAACTACCATGCCCTGAGGTACATTTATTTGTGGGTTTATCGTGTTAGACAAGGGTATATTAACTTGTGAATCGAGGCTACTAGAAGGGCTCGATGGAGAGTTGGGAGCATTGTTGCAAGAAGTGTCCCCCTCACCCGCTCCCAGGCCCGAAAGTTCGAAACTGCACTCCAAGCGGGAGCGCGCTCCGAGCACTTTTGAGACGCTCCTTGCCCTTTTGGGAGTGCTATACTCTCTAGGATGCTCCCTACCCTTTTAGGAGCGCCACACTCCCTAGCACGCTCCCATAGCCTAAGAATGTGCTCTCAAGGCGCTCCCTAATGGTAATGTTAAATTCTTAAAGGAAAACTTGACATTTCTTGTATCTTTCATTTTTGTAAAAGTTGACATTTCATTTATCTTTCATTTTTATCCTTTTACTTAAATTTTTAACATTACCATTAATTGTTTCAGGATGTTTGAGTGTGGTTCCAACCTCATCGAACTTCATATGTAGAAAGTAGAATTTCATATCCCATTCAAAATTCAGCAGACTTAACAGTTTTCAGGATTTCAGGATTGATGGGATTGCAGCATTTTCATTGGATTCAATCACAGATGAGCGTATGTGATTGGCATTTAATAAATAGCACCAATCCCTTTATGTACCCCAATGTTGGTGGTGTTGATTGTTAAACTCCTTTGTCATGGACTTAGCAAAAAAGTACCCTTGACTCAAACCATCATCATTGATTAGGCACGTTAAGCTTTTTCTACCATATTTTAAGGCTTGGATTAGGTAGTTTCATCAAAATTAAGTGGTGTTGATTGATGTCGCTAGAGGATCGACATAGAAGCAAAGGATAGACAAGAGGTAAAGGATGAAGGATGACATTGATGATGTGGATCCCAATATAAGCGATGGTGAAACATTGCTTTTCATTTATGTTTGTCATTTAAATGTTCTTGCTTGTTTATTCGTAATGCTTTCTTTCAAAGTTTCAATATAATCATTAATAAACTATGGATGGCATTTCTAACTTCATAATATTGTAGTATTCACTTACAAGCACAAATATGCATGTTTTCATATATTCTACAGCTAATGTTGGTTTAAGAGCAGCACACAAACAAACATTACACACATAAACCTGCACATAAGAACAACAAATATCCTCAAATATCAAATTGTATTAATGTACAAATAATTATACATCACTCTCTTAAATCAATACAGCTTGAGGCCTCGTTATTGTTAAATTTTAGTGTTGTTATTAGAATCTTTCCAAATTACATGAGCATTCAATGCATTTCCAAAACAGCAACATAAAGAGGATCACTGAAAGAAACAGAATCACAAGGTACGCAGCATTTTATCCTGGGAAACCCTCATGGGGGAGAAAACCCAGCAAAAACTTCCTCAATAATAAATTGCCAATACAATGCCAAGACTAAGACCAAAACACCAAGAATAAACTATTACTGAGCATGCGCCTCTCTTCTCCTTCCTCCTGCAACTGCAACTGCCTTCAAGATATGCGAACTAGATGAGTGAGTGTGAGAGTGTCTAAGTGAGGCACCATCCTCACATATAAATACTAGTTGAGGAGGCGCTAGGGTTTGGTCTCTTCACATGGTAGGGCCAACTTCTTCTAGAAGTGGTTAAAACCACTTTATAAACACTGGGGGCCGACTTTACAAATACCACCATATAAATGTGGTTTGACCAAATCCATAAAATGAGATTTGATCTTATACAAGACCCGACTTGATCAATCCACAAAAGGGGATTTGATCTATAAAATAATAACTCAAATATAATTAGAACATTCTTCGAAGTTACAATATTTCAACACTCCCCCTTAACGAGAAGGGTATTCTATTGACATGACCCAATACAACATCATCAAGAGAAGGAGAGGGCAGCATCATCATCAGCATATGGAACACTGACTGTCATATCTATAAATCATTGAAAGTTCTTCTCATCATTAATATCATCAACGTTTATAGCATGGGGTTGGAGTAACATCATCATCATCATCATCAAGCTGAAACATCAATAGCACGAAACTAGAACAACATCATCAACAGCACAAGGTTGGAACAACATCATCATCAACAAATCTGCAACAGTACTCAAACTTCACACGAAGCAAAGGCTTGTTCAACACATCTG
>ML843829.1:0-14094 GCA_009831015.1 Picea engelmannii | reverse complement strand
GTGGCCTAAGTAAAGCAGCTCTGTCATACCGAACTCGCACTTGGACTCTTTGGCATATAATGATTGTGCCTCCATGATGCTCAATACCTCATCCAGGTGCCTCATATGCTCTTTCCATGACCGACTATAGATCAAGATGTCGTCGAAGAAAACCAAGACTGATTTCCTTAACTAATCCCTGAATATATGGTTCATGCAAGACTGGAATGTAGCAGGTGCATTGGTTAGCCCAAATGCTATAACCAGGAACTCGAAGTGTCCAAAATGACATCGAAATGTCGTCTTCTCTATGTCTTGCTCTCGGATGTTGATCTAATGATATCCAGAGCATAGATCAATTTTCGGGAAGAAAACTGCCCCATGCAATTCATCCATCAACTCGTCAATGCGTGGGATAGGGTACCGGTTCTTCATGGTTTTCTTGTTCAAGGCTCGGTAATCAATGCACATCCTCATGGTGCCATCCTTCTTCAGAACTAACACAATTGAAGAAGCAAATGGGCTGTTGCTCGGTCTGATGTGTCCCATCGCCAGCAATTCCTTGATTGCCTTCTCTATCTCATCCTTGAACCTCCTAGGCTGACGATAGGGGGGGGGGGGTGATCATAGGTTTGGCCCCCTCCTCCAACTCAATGGTGTGCTCAAACCCCCTGTCAGGTGGTGTCCCTGGTGGAATTGCCTCAAAGACCTGTTGATGTCGTCCCTATAAATTATTGATCTCTGTATGGTATTGTTGTCGACCTTATGAATCCTTCTGAGTAGTTATCAAGCATTCTGCGGCATATGCTACCTCTCCATGTCTCAATATCCTCTCCATCCTCTTGGCTGAAACTGTCCTGGGTGCTCCTGTCGACATACCTCTTAGAACAACCTTCTTCCCATCCTGATCTCTGAATCCCATTTCCAAGGTTTGGTAGTTGGTAGTGATTTTTCCCAAGGTAATCATCCACTGAACTCCTAACACCACATCTGTGTCCAATAGGTCAACCACATAAAATGTGTCTCTCACTGTGTAGTTGCCTAACTTCATCTCTAAGTTTGGAACTCTATCTAGACACTCCACTATGTGGCCATCTGCTACCGCAACATCAAACCCCTCAAACTCCTATGTCTGAAGTCCTCGTCTGGATACTAGTTAAGCATCGATGAAGTTGTGGGTGGCCCCACCATCTATCAGGGCGATTGCCCGTTGCCCCTGAATAATCCCTCTAATACGGAGGGTATCATACCTGGGAACACCAGAAAGGGTCGCTATGACACCTCCCTTTTCTTTTTCTCCTGTTAGCCTGTTTTGGTTGTTGTGGGACTACTAGAGGATGGGATCTTGTCGGTGTCGGTGGTCTATGGGGAGGTTGCTCCTCTGTTGGTGTCGAATCCTCCTCTGAACTAGTGGATCCACTGTCTTGCTCCTCCTCCTCATTGTCCACGTTGTTTGCTGCTACCTCAATATAATGAATCTCTCCCTTACCCATGCACCTGTGGCCTGGGACCCAAGGATCTCTGCAGTTGAAGCAAAGCTTCTTCCTCATAAGTTCTCGCCTAGTCTCACCATCCAACTTCTCCTTGCCCTTCCATTCTCTCTAGAATGGCTTCCTGTCTCGATCCCTCTGGGGCACAAATGGTTTGGAGAAAGTTTTAGTCTTTGGCACTGAGTCTGCCAAATCTCAAGTGCGAAGGATGGCATCCTACAAAGTTCGAGGCCTGTATGCCTTCACCCATCCTCTCAAAGGCTCTGTGAGTCCTTCTGTGAATAGCATGATCAGTCTGGGCTCTGATATATCTGTCACTACCACGGCTACCCGCTGAAACTCTGTGATGAACGCCTCTGCTGCGCCAGTTTGTCTCAACTCGGCTAGATCCCTGAAGTGTATCTCGGGATCCTTCCTGTCAAACCTGTCCATGAGCCTATCTGTAAACTCCCTATAGGAGGTGATGCGACTGTGACCCAATGTCACCAGTCCATGATACCACCACTCGTGTGCCTCACCCTCCAAGTGTAAGGTCATGAAACTGATGGCCTCTGTCTCGGTCATCTGGTTGAGCTTGTAATACGTGTCTAGCTTATGTACCCAAGCTCTGGTGGTGTATTTGGACGATCCGTCGAAAAAAGGGATGGTAAGTTTCCCAACCTTTCTGATGAAATCGAGGTTATGCCCTTGCTGCTGTTGTGGTCCTCCCCTCTGCGGCTCGCTGGGACGGTTCTTGAGTCTGAGTCCACAGTACTCGACTAATGTCATGTCCTGATGGAAATCACGACCCAATGTTGCGGACTCCCTCCTATACTTTGCAATGTCATCAACATGAGTGGGTGGCCTCTGTGCTATCGGTGGCGGTGCTGCTAACGGGGGTGCCCTATGGAAACTGGGAAACAAGGGCCTGGGAATCCTACTCGCAGAGGTGTATGTACGAGAGGGTGACTGGGGTCTACTACCTGCTCCCGAGTTCCCTTGTGCAGCATGCGGGACTTGTGTATCTGGGGTGCCCACTCTAGCCAATCTATCAACCACCTGTGCCAAGGACTGAGACATGGTCCATTGACTAGCTAACATATCGTTGATAACCTGCATGAAAGTTGCCCCTGGATCTAAGGGGGCCTTGCCACTGCTCTCTGGTCGCTCATATCTGTCTCCTAGCATCCTCTCTGCCTCGCACTCAGCCTCACGCTCTGCCCTTCTCTCTGCTTCTCTGTGTGTCGCTTCCTCTTCCTCTGAGCTAGGAGGAAAAGGGGGGAAATCAAGCCTATGCCTTCTTTCCTGATGCCTGTTGTAAGTGACATATTCGTCACCTACGTGTTCACGTCCCTCTGGGTCTTTTGCTGCACTCATCGTCTTTAGTCAAAGGCTGGCAGGACTAAAGCTCTGATACCACTATAATGTTCTTGACTTGGCTAGTCTAGGAAACGCTGCTAATGTGTGTGTAGGATCAAAGGTTTACAACATATAAATGATCATACAAATAATAAATGCGACAAAGCACTGCAAAGTTTGTATTATGATATCTCTATGGATTACAAAATGGTCGAATGCAGCTGAATAAACTGACAATACTCCACTAGATCAATAGACAAAGGATCTTAGCCGGAATACAAATAAGCAACTGCGGCTGAATAAAATAACAACACCCGGCTAGATCAAAAGACAAAAGGATCTTAGCCGAAATACGAATAAGCAACTAAAAGATAATACCCAGAATATGGGAGCACTGCGAAATCAATGAAGAATGATGGAAGACCTCGATGATCTTCCCGGTGACTAGGGTGTGTCTTTCAACACCGAAATCAGCCAACTAGTGTCTTCCTCCTGGAATACACTGAACTATCTCTCCTGAGATGTGCCTCTTCTCCTCAATGGCAAGTCATAATCTGCATAATGATGAATTATGTCGCTGACCCTTCCTTTATAGCTTTCCAAAACACTAAATCATGTTGAAACCCTAATTCACTGTTGACTTCCAAAACCCTAAATCATTGTTGACTTCTATTTTTAACTCATAATGACTTAAAAGCGCTTTTAACCCTTTTTAGCTCAATGTCACTTTCCGAATATAACACCTGTGACTGGAGTGACCTCTAGTAACCCTGTTTACCCCTCTTTGGCCTTGGCTATAGTCTAACGGGGTGGTTTAGACCCTTAAGCCTCCTCTCTGGAGCTCCTATTTGGAAAGGGACATTACAACAACTCGATCTGTATAATCATGTGTTGGTTCTATGTGCTTTCTACAAAACACTATTTGTCTTACTTCCTGAGAGTATGTTCTCTACTCTCTCTCTACAATTGTTCCTCTTGAATCGGGACTCTGCACCTGCAGTTGTTATTTCTGAAGCTGAGAATGACTTCTCTTGTTGTTGTTGAATTCTTAGAGTAGCTCCTCTATTCTATCATGTCTACAACTTCATCTGAGAGTGGCTCAATAACTGATACTGAAGGTAGCTTTTCCTCTTTCATGCAGGTAACTCAATCTCAAATACAGGGACTCCTGCCCCTAAATCTCATACTATATCGGAATCACGATTGTTCTGGTTGTCTTCACGAATACTGGAACTATCTCTTCGATTACTAGAGAAAGTGTCGCATCATAGTCTTCTCCCTCTTGTTGGGAGAATCCTCTGCACACAAATCAGGCTTTGTACATCTTTATATTGTTATCTGCAACATGCTTAATTTGTTAGATCGATCTTGGAAGTCACCACTGACTTCCTTTCTAGTCTCAAGGAAAAATCCATATCTCAGTCCTTCTGATTGGCTTCCTTCTTTGCCACTGAAACAAGGGAATCTTCCCAGCAGATTTCATGTCTCCTACAGGTCTCTGAAGCTACAATCTAGTCTTCTCAACTCATGGCATCTGTCTCGCAGTCCTGGAAGATGTCTTTTTTTCCCCTCTGATCCTCTTTGAGATTAGGCTCACTCTAAGTCTTGATTTCTTCTGAGTCTACAAAGACTTCATAATCTCTACAGGATATACTTGGTGTTGAATACCAAGTCTTAATACGAAAAGTTGAGTCAAACTTCAAACAAATTTTGCTTCCTGTCGAGGTGACTTCATTATAGACCAAGTCTATTGTGAGTTCTATTCTAATGTTCGATCATCTTTGGAGTCGTACGCTCCTTACAATCAATCTCCAAAGTAGCTTCTTCTTCATCTTCTTTGGTACATGGATGTATACGATCATGTATACAACTTGGATAGTCTTCTCCATGTCTCATTTAATATGTTGCCTCCTGCAACTGTCACTATAGCTTCCTCAGGGTTATCACCTGTGACCTGGAAGGAACAAGAACAACAAGGGAGAAACAATTGACAAGAATAATACTCTTTATAATAATAATAAAACAATAGCAAGAACAATTGTCACAGTAGCTCCTTTATAGCTATCACTTGTGACCTGCATGAAACAAGGGTAAAAGGTAAGAAATACAATAATAAGAAATGAGAGAAACACTCTTCTAGTGTTGTGATCAATCATTCCTCCATGGTAACCTAGAACCAAAACAAGAAGTTTCTCCTGGAGGAGATGTTAGTTCTATCTGGTAAGTGATTACAATAAGCATTTATCTCAATAATGCTCACATGCTATCAAGTACAAAAAATTTTAAAGATTGCTATCTCAACTATAGTGTTTACTTGTAATGAGGTAGTTATCAAACTTGATATGTGCAAATTTGAATCAATCAAACCTGGAACCTGGAGTCTTGTCCTCAAGAATGAGTGTTGTTGTTTTTCTTCCTAGTCTCCTTCACTTAGGATGACAAGTATTCTCTTCAACATGTCCTTTGTACTGAGATAATATGCTTTCTTGACAGAAATCTAAGTTAGAGAATAAACTCTATAATCTTAACTTTAATCAATCTCATACCTTGACTTTAATTTTGACCAATAGTTAGTATGATGGTCATAACAAATAGATGCATATCAAAATAATCGAACTTGGGGTGCATTATTCCTTTGAATCTGTTGGATCTGAGATCCTTCTGGATCTATGATTGTTATTTAGATAAAAGATCCTTTCTACTGCAAATACCCTTTAAAACTAGCAGTTTAAACATATGTAAGTACATACCTCTGACAATATCGACAGGTAGTGGCACCATCTAACAACAGCAATAATAAATAACAAACCTTTAAAAATTTCAAAGGTGTTGCAACTGGTGCAAATAAACTGGCACGAAGGAACTGGTATTGCAACTGCAACTGCAACTTAGGGTTTTATGAGGAAACCCTAATTTCTCAAACTTCAAATTTTTGAATTCTGATCCAGGGACTAGATGCGTTGCGCTGAGGCAAGTTTGCTAGGGCTGACTGTTTAAGAAAATTCCAAGTTTTACCCCTTGAAACTTGACCTGTGCAATTCTGGACAAGTACTTCTGGTACTGGTTCTGGTTTCCTGGTTTTCTGGTACCAGCCAAAACTAGGGTTTGACTTTCCAGAGAATCTGGCCACTAGAAAAGTTCGCTCAAGTTGGCAAAAGATGTGCTAGGAAAAGGCGCACTTCCCAAGATAGTTTTTGGTCAAAAATTCCTCTTCAGTAAAAAGCCTTAATTTCCTTGTACGACAACAGTGACGTTTTTAGATACCTAGTGAAATGTGCTCTATTCAGTCAAGCTCTAATACCATGTTAAATTTTAGTGTTGTTATTAGATTCTTTCCAAATTACATGAGCATTCAATGCATTTCCAAAACAGCAGCATAAAGAGGATCACTAAAAGAAACACAATCACAAGGTATGCATCATTTTATCCTGGGAAACCCTCATGGGGGATAAAACCCAGCAAAACTTCCTCAATAATAGATTCCCAATACAATACCAAGACTAAGACCAAAACACCAAGAATAAACTAAGACTGAGCATGCGCCTCTCTTCTCCTTCCTCCTGCAACTACTATTGCCTTCAAGATATGCGCACTAGATGAGTGAGTGTGAGACTGTGTAAGTGAGGCACCATCCTCACATATAAATACTAGTTGAGGAGGCGTTAGGGTTATGTCTCTTCACACGTTAGGGTCGACTTCTTCTAGAAGTGGTTAAAACCATTTTATACACACTAGGGGTCGACTTTACAAATACCACCATATAAATGTGGTTTGACCAAATCCACAAAAGGGGATTTGATCTTATACAAGACCCAACTTGATCAATCCGCAAAAGGGGATTTGATCTATAAAATAATAACTCAAATATAATTAGAATATTCTTCAAAGTTACAATATTTCCACATTTATATACCATTTAGGTGCTCATAACAACTCCATAACTATCTCCACAATATCTCCATGAATATCTCCATAAATCTCTCAGTTGATTTCCATTCCTAACTTCTATCATTGTCCTCGTCCTTGATCATACATAGACTTCTAGAATAAGTCTACTTGCATAAATAATAATTTCATCATATCATAAGTATGAATTAATCCTTCATACTCCCCTCTAATGAATACTTATGATTCAATATGGATGTCTTGAGTTGTCTTCATCATCTTCTCTGTTCATCATCTTCATTTGTTTCTTCAGTTGACATTGTCTTCCTAAGTTGTATATGTCCTTGATAATTCTGGATCTTGAGTCAATCATCCGAACTACATCATCTTCATATCAAGGATTTAATTAGCTTACCTTTGACCTTCCTATGGGTTTTTTATGGGCTACCCTTCAACCATTACATCATACCTAGGGTTTTCCTCGACTCACCCTTAACCATTACAAATTTGAAGTGGTTTCGTCTTACCACGAACCATTCATTACATTAAGTGGTTTCAGCCGATTACAAACCTGCATCTGTCATTACAAACTGGTTTTTGGTGTACCACGAACCAGTACAAAAATACTCATGATTCATTGGCTCAAAGCAATGACTCAAGAAACTGACAACTCTTCCTAAACATGTTTAACTATCTTTTGGAGGACCAACTAACTCATGAACTTTGTATTGGAGATATTGTTGTACATTAGAAGACTTGACCCTATAAAACCTTTCAACATAACAACAAAATTTTGTCGTTCAGGGACATCTATCCAACCACATTGTACTTATATGTGAGGCTTTGATATTTCTCTATTCCAACACTTGTGATGATCATGATTTATAAAACCACAAACACTGCAGGGATGTAAGTTCCAAAAATTTTCCTTTGCATGCCCTAATCTGCCACAATGATTGCAACATTGTCCTTGCTTTTGCACTTGGTTTGTCGATGCGGCTTCTGCTCCTGGTTCGATTCTACTATTGCTACTTGTAGATGATCCACCTGTTGTCAATGTGTCTTCTTTCACAAACTTGATAGTCACATTGCTTGTTTGACCTCCATAACCAAGGCCTTTATTTCTTGGTCTTACACATACTTGTATGGGCTTCTGGATATCTTGGCCATTCTTGCCTAAACCTTTGCCTTCAAAACCCATTTTATTCATAAGTTTTGAACCTATTCCCTTTGTGTGCTTTTCAAAGCAACCTATTTCAAAAGTTTCACTAACAAATTCATCTTTAGAAATTTCATCAAGATCATCATTTGGAGCCTCAAAACAAGAGAGAGACATACGTACATCAACATTATTATCAGCAACCAAATAACAAGTATCACAAGAACTATCGATCTTCTTAATCAGGTCACTTATATCACAGATTGCATCACACTTTACTTTCTCTTGTTTAAATTGTTTTACTTCACTTTTGAGTGCTAACAACACATTTTTCTTTGCCAATAACTCTTGTTGCAATAATTCTATCAATTTGGCCTTTTGATCATGAATTTTGAAAATTTCATCTACAAATTGATCTAGTGATTTCAATTTTTTTGAATGTGTCGATACATTGTGTAGCAAAACTAACAAATTCATGATAAAGTTCATTATCTCGTGATCTAAATTCTGCAACATTGATTATCATGGAATTATTTTGTTTTTGTAACCTCTCGATTTCTTGCAAAGCATCATTAAGATCTTGTTGTAGAAGTTCAATTTCTTGATTAGCGTTTTGAAGCCTTTTTCCTCCTTTGCCCATTTTAAAATGCTAATGATTCACACTCGCTCGCCGAAGAATAAGCACAATAAACACAGGGTATCAGGTACAATCGATCATGCACCCAACATTCAAAGAACAATGATAAAGGTGTTGAGTAACACTGAACATGCACCTCCAACTTCTGAAGCCAACAACTTTTATATAACTTCTTCAAAATTTCTCATTCACCATGATGATCTCTTATTGACCTAAACATGCAACTTGACTCAATATTTATCTTAACAAGCAATTTTCCTTTAGTACATACTCTCACCATAACTTTATCTTGACTATTTACATAAAAAATGCTTGAATTGACTTTGACTTGCAGTCACTTTTAACTTGAAACTAAAATACTAGTGGTGACTAAAACCTTTACAAACCCATACCCAATACCTTTCCACTCACACTTATTAACTTTTAAGACTTAAAACAATGTAACTTTATATCATGACTTCACCAAAAATTACTTTGATTTCACCTTCAACTTTAATTGGACTCTGACATTAACTTGCCCTTACTATCAAAAAACTTAAACTTCACCTTGACCTTTTACAAATCTCATATCAATTATGTTTCCTTCCAATGATATATAATAATAAAAACAAAGACCCCCTTCTCCACTACTCAATCCATCAAAACATGAGAATTATAAATATATTCATTTTGGATACCTTCCAAAATTTGGTAGACTGAAGTTTGTGATTGTTAGGCATCTTCCTCTAGGCAGATTTCAAAAATGCAGTATAACAAGTTGGTGTTGCTTAAACTTTGTGTTGACGCTCTCCTCCATTGTTCATCATACAATTATACACTTGCAGATTGTAGCACGATTGCTTGAGATTGTAGCATGATTGCTCAGAGTGCTCCACGTGGCTTATATGGCAACCGCAAAAATAAATAAAACCCTCTACGCAATTTGTCGTTTGAGGCACTATGGAAACTATGTGCACCCACTCTTTCAACTTCCAATCGCCTTACTACTCATCTCCATCTATTCATTTCCATTTGTATATCCACCATGAGTGCCCACGGAACAACGCGCTTAAGCCCCTGCACATGAACAAATTAAACAAAGCTCCTGGACATGCTTAATTACATCGAATTCTCGGATGAGCACATTGCAATCTCTATAAACTCTTACCTGAAGCATTAATCTTGGTAATTCGATCGTTGGCTGGGAAGGAAGGATGGGAAGAATGGAATGGAAGAAAAGATACCACTTGATGGAATAGAGGTCCTCGTATGCCCTTTAGGCCTTCCAAGAGCCCAACGCACCTCTCTTATGTCTTTCTTGTAGTTGAACACAAGAGTTACAGGAACCTTGCATTCATGTAGCTATCATCTCAAACCTTACAACTTAACTTAAGAAACCTCCTATCGATCTCAATCTTCATGATCATAATCTTTCACTAAACATTACAGGTCAAGAATATTTGTCACTACACTGTTAAAAGCTACAGGCCACAATTTCCACGATTCAATCTGTGTTGTTAATTGGTGTTGAATTTTAATGCTTAGGTCATGCACAAGTGGTTTATTTCAATTTAGCATGTACTTTAACCATAAACAATGCAACAATACCATACACAAGTGTTGCAGTAACCAAGATCACAAGAATAACCATGCACAAGAACACAAGAATTTATCCTGGGAAAACCCTTCTCCATCAAGGGAAAAACCCAGCAATCCTTTGCTATATTCTCAAGAGAAGATCCCCCACACCATAGACCTTAGCACACAAGAAGGTGCTTACAAAACCTAGAAAGTTGCGCCTAAGAGAAGTGCACAATTCAGCCGTACACTTTGTCTTGAGAGGATGTTACAAGTATGTGTGTGAGTTAGATCCACAATGGGGATCTACTCCTATTTATACAGGACCTATCACATCAAAAGGATGTGCCTATTAGCTCAATAGGGTCGACCTCTTCAACTAAATAATATAATTAATCATTACACAATATTAATTATCTTTTACATGGTGGGGCCAACTTGTACCCTTTACAACACAAATTAGGGTTACAACAAATCTTACTCTCAGACAATATAGCAAGGATCTCTCTCATCCTCTAGTGCTCAGCCACTAGGGACACATCCACCTATGCTAACCCACAGGGACGTCACTCTCAACAGATTAACTCAACTGAGTCCACGGGAGTACCATCTGGAGCCATCTCAATTCCGCTCAACTAAGTCCATAGGAGTCCAACAGGAGACCATCTCAAGTCAGCTCAACTCAGTCCAGAGGAGCACAACGTGATATCACACGTAATCTCAACTCAGTCCAGAGGAGTATGACACACCCATCACATGGGATCTCTCACAGATGTCTCAACTCGGTCCAGAGGAGAACGATTCAGAGAATGTCTCATGACGCTGTCATCAACAACAGTTGGGCTATGAGGCTCTTCACTTCAGTATCAATGCCATTCAGCTTGATACATAGCTTTGCTTGTTCCTATAGTGAGTTAAGGTTATTTTGGGTAACAGAGTTCCTTGACGCATTTTGTTCTATTCGTAGGATCTCGTGATTTGTGTGATCTAAGCCTACAACTCGCTATTTTTCACCAGAATTTTTTCATACTTCTTATCGTGTTCTTTCTACATTTTTTCCAATCTTGACTGGGCGTCTGACATCTTCCTAGTCACAAGAGGGTTTTTCTGGTTGATTTTGACCGAATTGATTTACTACTGTAATGTTTTTTGAAGAAAAAAAATATTTTTTTAATGGCAGTACAAGCTATACGAATGTATAGTCATACGGAATGTACGAACCTGTACAGTCGTACGAAATGTGCGGACTATACTGTCATACAGACTACACCAAATGTACGGACTTGTATTGACGGTACGGACCTACTGTCGTACAGCCTATACGGCACACTGCGGTATGTTGATTTGTTTGTTCGCTCGGCTCCTTGCTTAGATACCAATTGAACAACACGCTTCTTAATATTTGCTCAATGATATGAGAATTCAATAAAATATCTATATAATTTGTAAAATGAATGATGATGTTACACTGAGAGGGGCTCAGTTATAAATATAGCCGAAGCACCCTTTTATGAATAGTCACGCCATTATAATATAATATTAGATTATCTATTTTATTATTATGTTCTTACTTTATTTATTTATCATTTATTATAGTATTATTCTATTATTCTATTTAGGGTTATGTTTACAATGGAGAGGACAACCTGCGAGTGAGAAAAATACACTAATAGCTCCAAGGAAACGAAATTAGGAACTCCCTATTTGATTGCAACACTTCAGAAGGGGAACCATTGATTTCCCATCTCTGAAATCACTCAATGATGGAGCACAAAGAGTTGTTGGGATAGGCATTGGCCATAAAAACACTGCAAAACACTGCAATAGGAAGGCAAACTTCCACACTACAGAGAAAACTGAGTTCTTGGCTCACTAACTAACACAACAGCGATTAAAAATCCACAGAGCAACCATTAAAATGCTAACATTGGCTTCAATAGACTATAAATGCACATTAACACAACACACAAAGCAAAACCAATGCACACAGAGACATTTACCTTGGAAACCCAAATGGGAAAACCAACTTTGAATGAGGCTCGGTTCTTCATTTTGGCAATCTCTTGTACAATGCAATGCTTGGCTCTCTATGCATCTTCCTCTCTTGGCCAAGAAAATGCCCTTTGGGAGTGAAATTAATGAAAGAAATAGGGAGACTTGGGGGTATTGGGAAAGCCAACAGCCATAACCCTTCATTTCCCATTCCTCGACCTTCTCTCCTATTCTATTTTTCTTATTTCATTTAGTTCTCTATTTTCCTCTCATTTTCTTTTGTCTTATTCAACATTACATTGAATTGATTTACATAGTGTTGTTAACCTCCATAAATTGTCGAATTTCTCTTACAGATACTGATTCTTACAACCATTCGTTGGTTCACATCCATTTCAGATCAAGCGCTCCCCTCTTGAGCACAGTTTTCAAGGCATGCATAGTTATTTTATTATTGTTGAAGAAGTTGGCACACTTCTCTAGGGCACTCCTCTTGGTTGGTTGAGCATCATTATGGAGGTGGTTATGGAGAAGTATCTTATTGTTTGTTGCTAACCACTTTGACACTTCTTCCTAGGATGCACTTCATATGGAGATTATTTTATTGATTGTAGGTGGTTGAGGTAGTTACATGACACAATTTTCTAGGGCACACCTCGCCTAGGTGCTCTCTCATTGTTATTGCATAGATATTTCAGCTACACTTGGCATCATTTGACGGTTTTGACCTCTATTGGAGAGCACCCTCACCTCTTTGACTTGGTACATATACTATTTTATTTGGAGGTGGTTATGGATGAGTTTTATCAAGGAGCATGTGGCATATTAGGAGGACAAGTGTCCCCTTGCATGCACTTGGAGCTTGAGGAGGGCCACACGTGGCACATTGCATGCACTTGCTCTTTTTTCTATTTTTGGAGCATTATCTTGAAGGGCACACATGCGGAGATATTCCACTTGCTATTATGGGGGTTGACCACTTCTTTTCTTGTGGAGCGCTCCATCTAGTTGGCACTTTGCACATTCATCCATGGAGTTGGTTGACTTGGGATTCATACATGTGGATTGGTTGCATGCCTCTTGTGGAGCACTCCATCTAGTTGGCACTTTGCACATTCATCCATGGAGTTGGTTGACTTGGGATTCATACAAGTGGATTGCTTGCATGCCTCTTGTGGAGCACTTGCTATTTGTTGGATCCTTATTATGGAACATTCTCCTAGGAGGATTCTTATATCGTTGTCTCACTCATGCATCTTGGAGGGCACACTTAGTGAGCTCTTCTAGGTGGACCTTGGAGCACATCCTCCTATGTTGAAGATATTTTTCAATATTTTGCATGCATGCATCTTGGAGAGCACATTCAATGTGGACCTATAGCATCTTGACTTGTTTATTATGCCTATTTTTGGTGGTATGCCTCTCTTGGAGATATATAATGTAATTTTATTCCTATTTTTGGATGAGGGCAACATCTCTTAGAGAGGCTAGTGTCAACATACCTTGACATCGTTAACCATTGATTGAGGAGGGATCTAAGTTTCTAACTACATTTTTTATATTATTTCTTTGACCTGTCATGGAGTTGATTAGCAAATAATAATTTTTATTATAAGATAGAAGAGACTCCCTCTATAAGGAGGAGCTTTCTTTCTATTTTGATGGTTTTTGAGAATTCGAGGATTGAGGAGCTCTCCCCTTGGGCTACATTTGCACATCATACTCTTGAAGCTTAATGGAAGATTGGAGGTATTTCCTTTAGTTAGTTTATGTGAGGCTTTATATTTGCAATTTATTTATATGTTGTTTATTGTTGTAGGAAACCCTTCTAACCTATCTTGAAGGCCTTGTAATGGGGTATCTTCCATTTGGATAATGTAATGTGAGGATATAATCCCTCTTATGTTTATTGTTGTCATGTTAAGCTTACATCTAACAAACTTAGTTGTTGTTTGAATAATATGGCATCCCCTTCATGGCAATGTTTTGGAATGGCACCCCTAGCTTTCCAAGGTTAATTTTTTGCAAGTCTTCAACGAGTTAAGGCTCATTTGTGG
>ML843828.1:0-38238 GCA_009831015.1 Picea engelmannii | reverse complement strand
TATGGTCATGAGTGTAACATTGTGAGGTTTATGTAAGGAATTGCAATGTTGGGCTATGTGTGTTAGACTGTGATTTGAGTTCTATACATTGTGATGTAGGATTTTTGTTTGTCACACACATTATGGCATTGGAATAGATTTGTTAGATTCTCACAATAAGTTATGTTTGTCACATAGTGACATCAAGAAATGTATGTCTCATTGCAATATTGGGCTATGTTTGGAAAATTGTGACATTGGGTTCTGCACATCAAAATGCGACAAATAGTTATGTTCATTTCATTGTGACATTTGGAAATGTTTGTCACATTATGACATCAAGATATGTGTGTGACATTGCAACATAAGGACATGTTCGTCACATTGTAATAAATTTCGCAATAAATTTTACATTTGAAAGCTAATTCTAATGGGAAAGATGATTGACTTATAAAACAATTATATGAACATTTTCAAGATCAAGTATAAAAATGTATGTAGTAATATATATGTTATAAATATATTTAATTTGAAATTATGTTGAACATTTTCAACATCTAATTAAATGTATGTAGTAATTGACTTATCTTAAGTGAAATTTATACAACCAATTTCAAATTAATTATATTTTCTTTTAATATAAAAAAAAATTGATATTTACTAAATGTTTTACACAATTTCAAATTATAATTATATATATATATATATATATATATATATATATATATATATATATATATATATATATATAATTTGAAATTATGTAAAACATTTTTCTATATTTAATTAATTTTATGTAGTAATTGATTTATCTTAAGTAAAATTTATTATATTTTCTTTTAATAAAATAAAATTTGATATTTAATAAATTTATAAAAATAGATTTAAATATATAATTGTTTTTCCTTCAAAGAATTAAATTAAAAAAAATAATAGATCATTTATATATAAGATTAATGTAAATATTATTAAAAATTATATAAAATAATTTTAATATTATTAATCTATTAGAAAAAAATCTAATTATAAAAAAACAATTATTATTTATAAAAGTATAAAAAATTTAAAATATTCCATTTATTTTCAAAGATTTTTCATAAATACAATCTCACAAAAATGAAAAGGAGTCTTCACATCAAAATCTCTTCCATTTAATTATTTGGACATATCATTTTTTGTTTGTTCTGTGATCTTTTCTATACGTTCACTTTTCCATTTAGATTGCAAAAGTAGTTGTGTAGTTATGATGATCACCATAGCCAAGTTTTAATGGCTGCCACTAAGTTGATTAATTCAGAATCTTCGTAAGCATTGTATAATTCAAATATTAGAATATTATTTAGACCTAATGTCATATTTTAATTATGGGTCCTTACAAAGTGAGAACGAAGGTGAAAGATTTGGTTCTCATAATGCATGAAAATAGAAAAAAACAACCTCATTATTCATTATTATAAAAATGCATTCCTCATTATAAATAAATTCATTATTATTGATAAAAAAATATCAATAATAGTCTCCGAGGTGTTGTTAAGCCACTCCGTGATGTTAAAGTCACCGGTTCGAAACCTGTGGGGACAAAAAATCCAACCATATTAAGGGTTGGTGTGGCTTAGATACCCCTGAGTCGCGCTTTCTCAAGCCACAAGCCACAAGTTAATCGCACTTAAGCCAACAAATACCGCACAAATTAACAAACAAAAAAAAAACATCGATTTCAAAGTAGAAGTACTTAAACCTTAATGATTGGTCGAAATACCTCTGGGAGATACAGTACTGATCATGCATTTCAATCAAATCTAATGATACAATACAATGATTAATTGATTCTATTGTATGATTTACTGAACAGGATGCCCATATATTGTGGTTCCGGAATCCGTTCCAATTGTTTGATGAAAAACCGATTTTCAGATTGCATGCGATCATTACATGGGCAATCCACACAACCTATCGAGTAGAGCCAACGAAGGTTTCAACTTTGTTCGTTCCAAAAATTTGACCAAATTTAAACACATATATTCCCAGCTGTTGTTGCAGAAGAAATCGTATAGATGGTTTCCATGGCTCTTCGAAAAATGACAAATAGAAACGGTTATTTGATCAGCTCTGCTCTTCTCTTCTGCTTCTTCATCGTCCTAATTTATGTCACAGTCCTCATGGTGGATCCCTCCTCGACAATAGCGAGATGGGAATTGGCGGAGTTGGAATTCCGTGTATTAACCGCTCACGCGTTAACAGAAAAACGCCATTAATCTCCCGGCGGAGTATTGTTATTGCTATCTCGCTATTTGGCACTAGTGTCGCAGTCCTGTTTGCGCATCGAACCACTTTTTAAGCTTTACGTCGCTGAAATTCTGATACTATTAACATGTTACAATAAAAATTTGGTACTAGGAAATCTAAATTTGGGAAAATTTCAATTTTTCGTTATTAAACTCGCATTTTTTTCATTTCCAATTTATAACATTAAAGAAATTACAACATCCATATTGGTCACACGGAAATACACATCGGCTTTCATTGTACCCAAAAAAAAATCACGCATGAAATACCGTTGTTTATTGACTGCGGTAATACTTGGTTCCTCGACAGAGTAGTCTTTCTCCACAGTTATCTTTAGCTAAACACTTTTCCAATTAAATTTCACTATTTAAATGGTTAAAATATATTTTGTATAAACATTCATAGTTTACATAGATTCCTTAGTTATTTAAAAATAATAATAAATTTACTTTCACATAACTGTACCCTTTAATCATAGTTTTCAATTAAATTTTTATCAAAAACGTTAAATGTCATCACACGATTCAATTCTTACCATTTTCATTCCTCCTATAGTAGAGACGATATTTTATTGATCATTATAATGTGTAATCTTACGCAGTCTTCACTTGTTTTTATATATATATATATATATATATATATATATATATATGATTTTTTTCTCACATAACTGTACCCTTTAATCATCGTTTTCAATTAATTTTTTATCAAAAACGTTAAATGTCATCTC
Source organism: Picea engelmannii (assembly GCA_009831015.1). Taxonomy (NCBI): domain Eukaryota; kingdom Viridiplantae; phylum Streptophyta; class Pinopsida; order Pinales; family Pinaceae; genus Picea; species Picea engelmannii. The sequence continues at coordinate 35,243 of ML843828.1, read as the reverse complement.
AGGATTCAATTCTTACCATTTTCATTCCTCCTATCCTATAGTAGAGACTATATTTTATTGATCATTATAATGTGTAATCTTATGCAATCTTCACTTGTTTATATATATTATATATAAATCATTATAAGATTTTTTTCTCCTATGGTTTTATGGAAATGGAAATGGCTGGGTTGTTTTATGTAACTTTGGAATATGTCACTCTCACTTGAGATCATTTTAAGTAGAGAGTTTGTTTCTTAATATTTTGGAGGTTGTTGAAATTAGGTGGATTCTAAAGATTCTCTCCAATTAGATGCTCCCTAGATTGGTGTGAGATTGAAATATTTTTTCAATTGGTAGATCAACTTGGTTGTCTATCTTGAGACAAGCTTTGTGTATTTATATGTACTCTATTTATTTGTTTATGAGAACGCTAAAACACAATTTTGGTTTGTTTAATTGTGTCTACTCTCCCTCTCCCATTTCCCAATATTGTATGAGAGTGGGACTGAGCCTTACTCCATAAATGTTGAAAATATTTACTATTAAGGTTATTTTTCCTTTACATCTTCATAATATTTAGTTACTTATTTTCTTCTTATGCATGAAATAGATAAAATGAGTAAAATAGAGAATAGAAAAATAGTATCACACCATCCAAAATTAAACACAATATATAACATGGGAAACCTAATACGGGAGAAACCCAACTAGAAGATGATCCTACTCTGCTCCCTTTTTTATGGTATAGAAATGATGCAAGTAAAAAGAAAGACACACTCTCTATGAAGTTTCCTTTCACCCATGGTATGTATGGCTGCTACAAAATTTCTCCTCCATTGTTATGGTTACATAATACATGTTTTCTTCAGCTATGGAACAAGATACAATGCAAAAGAATAGAGCCCATTCTCCTCCTAGTGGCCCAATATTTAGCATAGACCAATAGCCATCAAGGGGTAGTCTTTTGACGTCCTCAAACCTCAATTGTGATAAGGATTTGGACCTTCTAGAATTTTCTTGAACTCACATGCATTGTTAGACCCATATGCATAAGTAACGTTGACATGGAATCCTCTCATAACATGTTGGTCGACATGATAGGTCAACTTGTGGGAGGTATAGTTTTTTTATACAAACTCTGATTGATACACGATCTACACCGTTGGAAAGGTATCTCTGTGTAGAGCACCTCCCAGGGTGTGGTTATAGGTATTGAATACCAAAACTTCGAAAAATGTCATTTAATGCTTCAAAATGTCTCTAGAAGGTTCAAGACCCTAATTCTTCAAATTGGGACCTCCCACTAAAATTTCTCTAAAATATGAATCCTCCAATATTTTCCACTCTAAAAGGATTGAGACAGATGAAAAATAATATAGGGTGAGTACAAGAAGTTCTTGGCCAAAAAAGTGGCATGTGCATTAGTAGGAATGCGGACTTGCACGAATGCAATCGAAAGTGGTCAAATCTCCATGAGACTTGTCACATAGATTAAGTGGAAGGAACACACACACATTCCTAAGAATGTAAGTGTGCTCCTAAGAACAAGTGTGCATTCCTTCGAGCGTGATTTTTGCTCATTCTGCAAAAATCACGCTCTCATTTTGAATCTCATTGAGAAAATAGAGAGGATCTAGAGAGGAGAAGCAAATGGAGGATATTTCCACCATGTCTAGGTATGTTTTATTTATCTTATTTTTAACCCAATTTAGTCATTTCCAATTTATTCTTTTGCTTCCAAGAATCCAAATTTAAAAAAAATTGTAATTTTGTATTTTAATTTTAAAAACAACCTAATTTGCATTCCATGGCTTTTAAATTGCAACATATATAATACAATGGAACCCCAAGACAATTAAACCGCTTATAAGAAAACCAAGATGATCAAAATCCCAACCCACCACAACCACCCAATGTAAACACTCAAATTGATGAGGGGTTCTTTATATTAAGAACCATTGAGGAACAATTAAGGGACACTAGAGAGCCTAATAGAGTCTACATAGCCACTTATTTCGACATCATTATGAAGTCCATTACAAGTGCCCAAGGGAAATTGAACTCTATTTCTTATTATAGGCAAAGAATGTATGAGTACTATAGCACTAGTTTGGACATAAACCAAGTGAAAGAATTGGGCATTCAAAATAACAAATATTGTCTATTTTTAGGGATCCTAGAAATGGAAAAGATCTACCATTCACGACTAAACACATCTCCATTGACTGGTGCATCCATCCCCATATTAGTCAAACTTAGATGGGCAGGTGGTATATGGAGTTTGATAAACATTTTTGCAATAACATGGGGACTCATATTTTATGAGAAAACTATGGGTTGAATTTATTTTGGGTAAACATGTCAACTACTTTGACATTGGTGAATTTTAGGGGGTTGGTCGAGGGTCTCAACAGGACCGAGAGCATGCTCGACACGACCCTGTGTTAGGTCCTCATCCCCCCAAGAAAAGGCACGACTCACCTACCCATCATCCTCTCATTGCAGAGAGATTGTAACACGTACAACTAGCCATTACATCATTGACTCATAGCTTAGTGCAACCTAGTATCTTTGTTGCACCATCTTGGTAGGAGGTGCTTGCCAATGACATTGATAGAGGGTTGGAGCTTCAAAATGCACATGAGAGTATAGTAAGGAGAGGGCAAATGGACATAAAAGCCATCCATGTGAACCTCAAAGATTCTCTAGCTTTGGGAAGACATGTTATGGGCCTATAGAGCCCAGTGGAAAGTATAGCGTCATGGAGGAGGTTAGTATATTAACCCTCTCTATGTTCTTCATCGTTATATATTTATTTTGTATTTTGTGTATTTATATCGATATTTTAATATATGTTGTTTTGCAGTTGTTACATCCAAGTAGTAGACTGTCTATGCCTATGGATGTATCAGTTCCTATCTACAACACTTATGCAAAAAATAGAGGGAATATGTTCATTGGGTGCACTCCACACACAGGTATGTATCACATTTGATAAATTCACCATCGTTATTTCTTTATTTTATGGCATCCTCAAATTTTTAATGTTGTCGTGTTTCTATAATATTTGGGACTAGGCGATTCCAAGGAATGTCCATTTGGGATGGACAAGTCACCTGTCTCACATGTATCATTATAGAGTTAAATATCACATAATTCTCAAAATGCTTGTGTTTTTATTTTTTAATTTTATTATTTGGTGCTAATAGTTCAATTTTATTAATATGTATGGAGGTTACTGATATATTTTCTAGATATACTACTATTTCACTCCTTGAGAACCTAGCCCTTGATTTTGGGTTACCTTTCTATAGGCATAGGTATTTTCAATCATTGTACAGCATGTGAGGGTCCATCACAACCCACCCTCAACATTTGGCCTATTGCATGCATCCCTAGTGGATTCACATGCAGGGCACCCATCGACACCACCTGTATGCCACCCACCCCGACCACCATTTCCATCAACCCCATCAACCGAGAATTCCACAATAGAGGTTGTATCGGAGAAGGTTGTACAACCTAGTGCTCCATCTTCTAGTGAATCTCCATTGCGGCTTGAGATATTCACGGTGAGATAATGAATTGATGATAATTTTATGTTTCATGTATTTGATTTTATGCATATTTGTTTAATTTTATTGACTTGATCCTTGTAACTGATGTTGGGTGGCATCATGGAGAGATTGGGGTCGCAGAGGAGGGTAACACCCTCATGAATGACAACAACATATGCAGATAGTTTTCTTAGGTTAAATCACAAGGTACCATTATGTGTGTCTATTAATTAATTGAGGCAAAAAAAATTATAATATTGTTTATTCTTTGTGCAATCTCGAGAGCGTCGAAGAAAGCCCAAGCCTAGACCCTCTCAAGGTCCTTCCTCGAGCAAGAGAAGAAATACAAATTTCTAGGATTTTCGTTAAGGTGGTGATAGTGTCAGTGGTCAATGATTGACAAACTACTACCATTTTGTATCTAGTCCACCATATGGATGTTTTTTTTATGTTAGGGCACTTGTTTTGGCTTTGTATATTGGGCACGAATTGCCATTTTGTAAAAAATATACAATTTAGACAATATTGAATATATATATTTCATGGCATGTTTTTTATGAATTTCATTGTTTCTGCATTTTATGTTGATGAATACATGAATTTCAAAGTGCTTGAAATCCAACATGTATGAATTTTATGTGTATTAATCCCTTGATTTTTTTTTATAAAGTGATTATAAATACTTGCATTACCTATTAAGGAATATCTTATGGTGGAAAATATTGTTAAGTGCTAAATCCGTAAGAAATTAATGGTTCTAAAGTAGCATTGCTTTCTAATCAACAATATCTCTCTATATCATCAGTAGATCATGTTGTCTAAATTATTTGCATGAATGTTGTGGATATTAATATTCTAACTCGCAACCAACAATATGGACTACCTCTTGAATTATCTCCATATAAATCCAATAAAAATACACACTCAAATAGTGGTCACTTGAAAATATTGTTATCTAAAAAATGACATATTACAATAATTTATTATAGAAATAATTTTTCTCATTTATCTTCTACATAATTGTAAATCACTTAACAATCTCAGCTCAATGTTATGTCAAATTAACCTCCATAACTAGTACTAGAATTACTAAATTACGAATATGGCATAAGATAACATTCATTTATGCAAGTGCACAACATTTGGACAACCCAAACACTTCATATATATTTAGAAGATGAAGTACATGCACCTAGCAATATCTTATCAGATATTTTTAGAACTCAGGCTCTTCAAACCCTAGATATGGAAACCATAAGATAACATTAGCCAATAGCTCACTCCATTAGAGATCATCAACAAGGTAGCATACAAAATGGTACATCCTTTTTGGAAACTACATTTGCATCCCACACTTGTTGGTCAATCCATAGTTTCTTAGTTGATTCAATCCATAATTTTACCATTTTCTAGGGAACACACAATATTCCCCTATTTCTATGCATGAGATATATAAAATCATTTGATTTATGTGTAACCTTTCATAAATTCCAAAAATACTACTCAATGAATCATTAATGCACTCATGTTTGTTTAGATTCTACAGTGGGTATATGTAAATTTTGTTAAACCCATCAGTTATTAATAACATGTATTCAGTGTTCCATGATGTCCACTAAACTTATTGATTTTGATCAATAGAATGAGAGAGTTCACATGGAAACTCTATCCTAGAATGGGTATCATTTTCCACCTACAAATGAAGGTTTTGAGAATGGGTTCTTCATTTAGTGAACTCATGACATAACACATGTGTTCATGGGATATTAAATAATAACCATAATTTCACTAGATATTGATAAATACTTCCTAAAATCCTTTTGTTGAACCTCCATCCCATTACACTTTTCCAATAAACAAAACCTTTATTTTAATTAGATACCCCTTTTTATACCACCCAATACCTATAAACCCCCTGAGATTCCACATCCTCCACCAATACCTACAATATATTGACCTTATTTTTCACATTTAAAAAAAACCCTTTATGAATGAACGTGATAAGATATTGGTCAATTGGGTGAAGACCCTATGGTTTTGAGGTTACATTTCATGGAACACCATAGAAAGTAATGTTATTCTTCCAAAATTCCTTTAGGGAGATTTGAAACCTTTATTCTTTTCCCTTCACCATCTATGGGAGTTTATTTCACATTCATACCCAATTTTTTTGTTAGATCAAACAAGAAGACAAAGGAACCTCCCAAACCCAATCCCACAAACCTATTGATGCCATGTCATTTCCATGCCTTTCCAAGGCATTCCATGTCATGCCATTCCCATGTCATTTTCATTTCCACGCCATTTCCATTCCTTTCCATGACATGCCAATTCCATGCCATTGTTATGCCTTTCCAAGACATGCAATGCCATGGCATTTCCATGCATTTCCTTTTATTTTCTTTCCACGTCATGCCTTTCCTTTCCATTCCTTTTCATTTCATTCCTTGCATTTCCTTTCCATTATATTCTTTGAATTTCCTTGCTATGCCCTGCCATGCCAAGCCTTCCATTTCCTTTCCTTTCCATGCCATGTCATGCAATGCCTTGCATTACCATTCCATGACTTTACATTACATTACTTTCGTTACCATGGCATGTCATGCCTTTACTTCCATTGTCATGTCATGTCATGCCTTTCCAATCCTTTCCATGCCAATGCTATGCCTTGTAAATCCATTCCATTGGGATTATATTTCCATTCCAATCCATTGTCATGCCTTTCCTTTCCTTTCCTTGCCATGATATGTCATTCCATTCCTTACCTTTGCATGCCTTGTCACGTCTTTCCTTGCATTTTCTTTCCATTCCATTTCTTGCCTTGCCATGCCATGCCATTCCCTTCCATGAAATTCCTTGCCTTGCCTTGCATTGTAGTTCCTTGACATTCCATGGCACGCCTTTCATTGCATTGCATTTACTTGGAATGCCTTGCATTACCTTACCTTACCTTTCCCTGTCATGAGATGCCATACCACCTTGAATTTACATTCCTTTCCATGTGATGCTTTGTATTGGATTTCCTTGTCATGCCATTCCATGCCTTGCAATGCCATGCCATTTCCATGTCAATGACAATGTTATTCCTTGCCATGACATGCCATGCATTTCCTTTCCTTGCCATGGTATGGTATGGTATGGTATAGTATGGTATGTGTTTCCTTTCCTTTTGATGTGATGACATGCCTTTCCTTGCTTTGCCTTGCCTTGGTATGGTATGGCATAGTATGGTATTCCTTGCTTGGACTTCCCATGACATGGTATGGTATGGTATGGTATGGTATTTCGTTCCTTGTTATGTGTTGCAGGTGATAGTCAACTATGTCTACTAGACTCGATGATCGACTAAGAACTAGTTGGTCGATCGAATTAGTCAGAAGTAGAGGTCAGTCAGAGTATCTGATTAACCGATCAACCTAGTAAGTTAAGTAGTTACAACTTCCTGAAGGATTTATAAATACACAAGAATATGAAGGCTCAAATAGCTTCATGTGAGAGGTTATATGTAATTTTTTTGTACTATTCTATGATATAATAAAAGGAATGTTCTTTGGGCTATCATTATTTGTGTATGTATTTATCTATGTCTATGTGTATGCATGTATCCCTATAATTTCTATGTAAGGATCTACCGATAACTCTCCTTACTTTTCCCTACATTAGAAAATTTCTTCCAATGCTAGTAGTACTAGACGTGGTTAGGTAGAAGTGTACATAAATGCTAAATCTACAAGACATATGTTATTAGTGGGAGCACAAAATTGAGAAATAAATTAGAAACTACGCAAGAAGGAATAACATCTCACTAGACGAATAATGGTTGTGGTTATTTTCAGAGACAGAAGAAAGATTCCTTGAAGCTATCCCAAAATCATTATTTCAACACATTAACATATCAAGTAATGCATAATTTGACACGTGACGATAAGTTAGGGATAAATTTGATGAATGGAGGAAGAAACAATCTACACGACTAGCTGGAAAGAATTATCGAAGATTATATTTCAGAACAAGCCATTGAAGATCAGACGTCTCTCAACAAAATAAAAGAAAAATTCTACACCGAAATCCATGATGGATTTTTATGCATAGTTCCGACACTTCTTCATAAATTCCTCCTCAACAAGGGATTCATAGGCATCGTCGAATACCGACCAAGACTAGGAACAACGTTACGAGATAGTAACGTCCAAGAAAGAGATGGAAAGTTGGAAGCATTTCTTGATGCAAAGTGCAAAGATACAAGAGAAGCATGGGACTAATTCATGAATAAATAAACATGGATAATTCTACCGACTTAGAGTAATTTAGGTCGTAAGTGAGGGGTTGATTGAAACTGTGAGATCCCATAAAAAAAAAATTGAACTACTGTTTCCTAATCATCGTTTTGAATTAAAATTTTATCAAAAACTTTAAATGTCATCTCACGATTCAATTCTTGCCATTTTCAATCCTCCTATAGTAGAGATGAAATTTTATTGATCATTATAATGTGTAATGTTATGCAATCTTCACTTGTTTATATATTATATATATATACCATTATAAGATTTTTTTCTCCTATGGTTTTATGGAAATGGAAATGGTTGGGTTGTTTCATGTAACCTTGGAATATGTGACTCCCACTTGTCTCTTAGATCATTTTAAGTAGAGAGTTTGTTTCCTAATATTTTGGATTTTGTTGAAACTAGTTGGATTCTAAAGATTCTCTCTAATTAGATCCTTCCTAGATTGGTGTGAGATTGAAATAGTTTCTCAATTGGTAGATCAATTTAGTTGTCTATCTTGAGACAATATTCGTGTATTTATATGTACTCTATTTATTTGTTTATGAGAACACTCAAACACATTTTTTGTTTGTTTAATTGTGTCTACTCTCCCTCTCCCATTTCCCAATATGGTATGAGAGTGGGACTGAGCCTTACTCCCTCATGGAGGGCCAAGCGAAATGGAAGCCCATGTAGAGGAATAGATTCTTGTAGGTGAGAGTATTGTGTTGTTTGTGATAACTCTGGTGCATACTCCACTCGAGTGGTTCATCACAAAAGATCTAATAAAATATTGAAAATATTTACTATTAATGTTATGTTTCCTTTAGATCTCCATATTATTTAGTTACTTATTTTTTGTTTATGCATGAACTAGATAAAATGAGTAAAATAGAGAATAGTAAAATAGTATCACACCATCCAAAATCAAACACAATATATAACCTAGGAAAGCTAATACAGGAGAAACCCAACTAGAAGGTGAGCATACTCTGCTCTCTTTTTTATGGTATAGAAATGATGCAAGTAAAAAGAAAGACACACTCTCTATGAAGTTTCCTTTCACCCATGGCTTGTATGGATGCTACAAAATTTATCTTCCTTTGTTATGGTTACATAATACATTTTTTCCTCAACTATGGAACAAGATACAATGAAAAAGAATGGAACCCATTCTCCTCCTATTGGCTCGATATTTAGCATAGACCAATAGCCATGAAGGAGTAGGATTTTGACTTCCTAAAACCTCAATTGTGATAGGGATTTGGATCTTCTAGAATTTTCTTGAAATAACATGTGATGCTAGACCCATATGCATAAGTAATAGGGGTTGATGTGGCATCCTCTCATACCATGGTGGTCAACATCATAGGTCAACTTATGGGAGGTATAACGTTTTCATACAAACTTTGATTGATACACGATCTAAATCGTTGGAAAGGTAGCTCAGTGTAGAGAACCTTCCAGAGTGTGGTTATAGGTCTTGGACACCAAAACCCTGAAAAATGTCGTGTAATGCCTCAAAATGGCTCTTGAAGGTTCAAGACCCCAAATTTTCAAATTGGGACCTGCCACTAAAATTTCCCTACAAGATGAATCCTCCAATTTGTTCCACTCTCGAAGAATTGAGATAGATGAAAAACAATATAGCGTGAGTGCAAAAGGTTTGTGGCTGTAAAAGTGGCATGCGGGTCAGAATCAATATGAACTCGCATGAACGTGTGTGCGCTCTTAGGAACAAACATGCATTCCTAAACGTATAGTTTTGAAAGTGGTCGAACCTCCACGAGACCTGCCACGTAGGTTAAGTCGCAGGAATGCATGCGTGTTCCTAAGAATGCAAGTGTGTTTATAAGAACACGTGCGCATTCCTTCTGTTAAATTTTTTTAAAGGGTCATGGGCACGATTTGTGCTCATTGTGCAAAAATCACACTCACATTTTGAATCTCATTGAGAAAATAGAGAGGAGCTAGAGAGAAGAAAAAAAAGGAGGATCTTTCCACTGTGTCTAGGTATTTTTCATTTATCTTATTTTTAACCCAATTTAGTCTTTTTCTCCCAAGAATCCAAATTTGAAAAAAAAAAAATGTATTTTAATTAAAATTCCAACCCCATGGATTTTAAATTGTAACATATATAATACAATGGAACCCCAAGACAATGTAAACTGCTCAGAATAAAACCAAGATGATCAAAACCCCCACCCACCACAACCAACCAATGTAAACAATGAAATTTATGAGGGGTTCATTATATTAAGAACCATTGAGGAACAATTAAGGGACACTAGATATCCTAGCAGAGTCTACTTGGCCACTTCTTTGGGCATCATTATGAAGTCCATTGCAAGTGAGCAAGGGAAATTCACCTCTATTTATGATTATAGAGAAATAAGATATGAGTATTATAACACTAGTTTGGATAGAATCCAAGTCAAATAATTTGTCTTTTCAAAACAAAAAATGTTGTCTATTTTTAAGGATCCTAGAAATGGAAAAGATGTATCATTAACCAATAAGAACATATCCATTGACTGGTGCATCCATCCCCATATTAGTCAAAACTCAATGGGTAGGTGGTATATGGTTTTTGATAAACCTGCCTTCAATAACATGGAGAATCCCTTATATTTTATGAGAAAATTATGGGCTGGATTGATTTTGGATAAGCATGTCAACTAATTTGACATTGGTGAATTTTAGGGGGTGGTTCGAGGGTTCGCATAGGACAGAGAGCATGCTAGGAGCGACCTCGTCTTAGTTGCTCCTCCCCCCAAGAAAATTCTTGACTCTCCTACACATCATCCTCCTATTGCAGAGAGATTTTAATAGGTACAACTATCCATTTCATCATTGAATCGTAACTTAGTGCAACAAAGTATCTTTGTTGCACTATCTTGGTAGGAGGTTCTTGCCAATGACATTGATAGAGGGGTTGGAACTTCAACATGCACATGAGAGTATAGAAAGGAGAAGGAACATGGATATAGATGTCGTCCATGTGAACCTAAAAGATGCTCGAGTTGTGGGAAGACATTTTATCATCCCATAAAACCCAGTGGAAAGCATAGCCTCATGGAAGAGGTTAGTATCTTAACCCTCTCTATGTTTTTCATCATTATATATTTATTTTGTGTTTTGTGTATTTATATCAATATTTTAATATATGTTGTTTTGGAGTTGTTACGTCGAAGCATTAGACCCTCTACGCCTATGGATGCATCAGTGCCTATCCCCAACACTGATGTAGAAATATAGGAAACTTGTTCATTGGGTGGACTCCACACACAATTATGTATCACATTTGATAAATTCACCATAGTCATTTATTTATTTTATGGAATCCTCAAATTTTTAATGTTCTTGTGTTTCTACAGGACTTGGGACTGGATGATTCAAGGGAATGTCCATCTGGGATGGACAAGTCACTTACGTCACATGTATCATTATAGAGTTAAATATCACATAATTCTCAAATTGTCTGTGTTTATGTTTTTGAATTTTAATATTTGGTACTAATAGTTCAATTTTATTAATATTTATGGAATCTACTCATATATTTTCTAGATATAGTACTACTGCAGTCCTTGGGAACCTGGGCGTTTCTTATGGGTTATCTTTCTCTAGGATTAGGGATTTGCAATCACTTGTATAACCTATGAGGGTCAATCACATCCCACCCTCAACATTAGTCCTATTGCATGCATCCTTAGTGGATTCACACGTACGGCACCCATCCGCACCACCTGTGTGCCACTCACCCAAACCATCATTTCCATCAGCCCCATCAACCAAGAATTCCACAATAGAGGTTGTATTGGAGCAAGTTGTAAAACGTTTTTCTCCATCTTCCAGTGAATCTCTATCACAACCAGAGATATTCACGGTGAGATAATGCATTGATGATAATTTTTATGTTTCATGAATTTGATTTTACACATATTTGTTTAATTTTTTTGAATTGATCCTTGTAATTGATACATGGTGGAATCATGGAGAGATTGGGGTCGCAGAGGAGGGTAACACCCTCATGAATGACAACATCATATGCAGTCATCTGTCTTAGGTTAAATCACAAAGTATCATTATGTATGTATATTAATTCATTGAGGAAAAAAAGTATAACATTGTATATTCTTTGTGCAGTCTCCAGAGCGTCGAAGGAGGCCCAAGCCTAGAACCCCTTAAGGTTCTTCCTCGATCAAGAGAAAAAACATAGATTTCCAGGATGGTCCTGATGGTGGCAAGGGTGGTAGTGGTCAATGATTGACAAACTACTGCCATTTTGTATCTAGGCCACCATATGGATGTTTTTTATGTTAGGGCACTTGTGGATTTGTATATTGGGCACGAGTTGCCATTTTGTAAAAAATATACAATTTAGATGATGTTGAATATATATATATATATATATATATATATATATATATATATATATATCATGGCACGTTTTTTATGAATCTCATTGTTTCTGCATTCTTTGTTGATGAATATATGAATTTCAAAGTGTTTGAATTCCAAAGTGTATGAATTTTATGTGTATTAATCCCTTGATTTTTTTTCTAAAGATATTATAAATACTTGCATTACCCATTAAGGAATATATTATGGTGGAAAATATTGGTAAGTACTAAATATATAAGAAATTAATGGTTCTCAAGTAGCATTTTTTTCTAATAAACCATGTATCTCTACATCATCAATAGATCATGCCTTCTGAATTATATGGATGAATATTCTAACTTAGAACCAACAATATGGACTACCTCTTGAATTATCTCCATCTAAATCCAATGACAATCCACACTCAAATAGTGGTCACTTGAAAATATTGTTACCTAAAAAATGGCATGTATTACAATAATTTATTATAGAATTATTTTTTTTCATTTATATTCTACATAATTATGAATCACTTAACAATCTCATCTCAATGTTATGTCAAATTGACCTCCATAACTAGTATTAGAATTACTCAATTACGAAGATGACATAAGATAGCATTCATTTATGAAATTACACCACATTTGGACAACCCAAACACTTCGTATATATTTAGAATATGAATTACATGAACCTACCAATATCTTATTAGGTATTTTTAGAAGTCGGGCTCTTCAAACCCTAGCAATGGAAACCATAATATAACATTATCCAATAGCACAATCCATTAGAGATCATAAACAAGGTATCATTAACAATGGTAATTCCTTTTTGGAACCTACATTTGCATCCCACACTTGTTGATTCAATCCATAGTTTCTTAGTTGATTCAATACAAAACTTGACCATTTTCTAGCGCACACACATTATTCCCCTCTTTTTATGCATGAGATATATAAAATGATTTGATTTATGTGTAAACCTTCATAAACTCCAAAATGAATACTTAATGTTTCATTATAGCCCTCATGTTTGTTTAGATTATGTAGTGGGTATATGTAAAAAAATTTAAACCCATCAATTATTAATAACATTTATTTAGTCTTCCATGATGTCTACTAAACTTATTGATTTTCATCAATAGAATGAGAGAATTCACATGGAAACTATATCTTAGAATGGGTATCATTTTGAACCTGTGAAAAAATGTTTTGAGCACGAGGTCTTCACTTAGTGAACCCGTGACATAACGCCTATGTTCATGGGATATTAAAGAGTACCCCTAATTTCACTAGATATTGATAAATACTTCCTAAAACCCTATTGTTACACGCCCCTCCCATTACACTTTTACAATAAATAAAACCAATATTTTAACTAGATACCTCTTTGTATACCACCCAATACATATAAACCCCTTGACACCCAACATCCTCCCACAATATGTACAATATATTGACATTATTTTTCACAATTAAAAAAACCCCTTTATGAATGAATGTGATAAAATATTGGTCAACTAGGTGAAGCCCCTATAGTTTGGAGGTTATATTTCATGGAACACCATAGAAATTAATGTTATTCTACAAAAATTCCTCTAGGAAGATTTGAAACCATTATTCTTTTCCCTTCACCATCTATGGGATTTTATTTCACATTCCTACCCAATATTTTTGTTAGAGCACACAAGGAGACAAAGGAACCTCCCAAACCCAATTCCACAAACATTTTGATGCCATGTCATTGTCATTTCTTTCCCATCCATTCCATGGCATGTAATTCCCATGCCATTTTCATTTCCACGCCATTTCCATGCCTTTCCACGACACGACATTTCCATCCCATTGAAATTCATTTCCAAGACATGCCATGCCATGCCATTGCCATACATTTACTTTTCTTTTCTTTCCATGTCATGCCTTTCCTTTTCATTCCTTGTCATTTCATGCATTTCATTTCCTTTCCATTCTATTCCTTGAGTTTCCTTTCTATGCCATGTCATTCCATGGCTTGCATTACCTTTCCTTTCCATGCCATGTCATGAAATTCCTTGCATTTCCATTCCACGAATTTCCATGACATTCCTTGTCTTAACATGTCATGTCATGCCTTTCCTTCCATTTCCATGTCATGTCATTCCTTTCCAATCCTTTCCATGCCATGCAATGACATTTCCATGACTTTCCATGCCATGCCATTTCCATTCCAACATTATCCCATGGAAATCCATGCCATTCCATTGTCATGCCTTTCCTTTCCGTTCCATTCCATGACATGCCATTCCATGTCTTACCTTTGCATGCCTTGTCATGTATTTCCTTTCATTTCCTTTCCATGCCATGCCATTCCCTGCCATGAAATTCCTTGCCTTGCATTGCATTTCCTTGCCTTCACATGCCATGCAATGCCTTGCATTTCCTTACCTTTCCTTTCGTTGCCATGACCAGCCATACCATGACTTGAATTTGCAAGTCTTTCCATTTCATTCCTTGCATTGGATTTCCTTTTCATGCCATGCTTTTACTTTCATTGTCATTCCCTTCCATGCCTTGAAATGGCATGTCTTTTCCATGTAAATGCCAATGCTATGCCTTGTCATGACATGCCATGTATTTCCTTTCCTTTTCTTTCCTTGCATTTCCATGGTATGGTATGGTATGGTATGGTATAGTATGGTATGGTATTCCCAAACATAAATTTACTCAAGAGGAAATAAATCCCATAAGAAAACCATGGATATCTAGAAAATAGAACAAGATAAAAGGAAATAGAAAAGAGAATAACTTTGTAACCAGTGGAACAACAAAAATTTGAATAGAAATATGTTTGAGGAGGGTCATCTTGATAGAGTGCGTGAGAAATTTGAGTCAGAAAAAGATCAATGAGAGTTGGAAATAGCAGTAGCCTTGGTGACACTCCATAGAAGTAGCGACGCACAACTGGACAACCATCAACACGAAGACAAACTGGAAAGTATGGATTACAAAGAATCTGGACCTGCTTTACGTACTTCTACCACACCGAAAACCAACACACAGATAAGAGAATTCCTCCAATAAAAACTGCAGATCGATAACCAATCTGCAAGATTATGGTACATAATGGATGACCAAGGAAACCTATGGGATGGATTGATTGTCGATCTAAAGAGAAATTAAGTCGATAATATGATTATCCAAACTTCAGATCAAATATATCCTAAGTCAAGTCCTGGAAACACTTGATCATAATTTTTTGTTACAGTGGTATGTAGCTAGGCTACTGCTAAGAATTCATTCTCCACTACGCTTAGACGAGATAACCAACTTTTAATATTCTCTATAGAAGGCACAAGAAGTTGAGCTAGATGATAATGGCTCGTCGACTTCCTCGATGAATGAGAGACTTGAGAAGAAAATAGAACATTTGCAACAAACAATAAAAAAATCTATCTATACGACGAAATCAAGTATGGTGCATTGGGAAGGACATACAAACAATAATTGTTCCCTCAATGAGCACACACCAACAACATACTTCCACCGAATGCAAGCTCATAAATAATGTAATATATGTGAATGCCTAACTAATCACAATGTATAATATTGTCCACATAGCTTGAAAGAAATGAAGTGGTTCCACATCTATGAAGCTTCCCATCACTAAACATCAGAATTCCATCTAATCACTTGAAATTAGAATAATATAAAAACAATCTACCACACAAAAATCATCAATTAAGAAAAAAAATATGGTCGAAAAGATTATTACTATGTTGGTCATGGTCAAGGTCGAGGTCATGGATGACCATATTGTTTTAATTGTCTGAAAGATGATCACGTAAGCTCATATTTCCCTATAAAAGATAGAATTCATCGTTAAATTTTGCAATATGCAACATGGGATATCACTATTTAGGATACTTCCTAATAGTAGTCGAAATATCATACCAAGAAAGAGGTAATGAAATAAAAAAACTCACATATTGTTACAAGGTTGGTTGCAAGATGAGATATTCACAATCCACCAAAACATTACCAAAGAAAGAAGGCTAACAACTTCCCAAACCCATATAAAGAAGAGAAAATCATTATAGAAGATATTAAATTCTTCAAGAACTCCACATAAGATTAACAAAACCCAAGAATTCAAAATGTAGACACCATCCAAGAATTTTTGCAGCTCCTCAAAGAAAAACATTCAATCAGTAGACTTATGGATCTACTCAACATATTACGAGAATACAAATATGGTCATAGATCGACCAAGGATGCAAATCACCTCTCTTATAACATCAAATATTATGATCCACAAGTCGACTTGGATATTGATGGAATGATGGTCAATCATGTGGTCATTGATTTTGGTTCCAAGTCAATATTATACCACGAGAAACATGGATATGAATGGGTCGACCCACCTTAGAGCACTCACTAAATTATCTTAACTTAGTCGATCAAAAATTAATAGAACCAATTGAAATATTGAGAAATGTCGAAACTCAAATTATGGGAATACATACTTTCTTCGACTTCGAAGTGATCGACCTTGTCAAAGGAATTCGAGTATACAAAGCTCTTGTTAGTCGACCATGGGGTCGACAAATGAAATAAACTATCTCCCTTGAAAGAGATATAATTAAATTGAAAGGAAGTGGGAGACAAATAATTATTCCCTTGGATCGAAAGGAAGTAAAACCAAGGATGGACTCATGGGATGAATAAGAAGAATCCATATGCCTATATCAGATAATAAATGAACAAAAATATTATATAGAACCGACCCCATAAGGAGAAATTTTGAGATAATCTCCCATGTCAATCGAGAATAATTTTGACTTCATCTTATACAACTGGAAAATTGAAAATTATGAAGCACACGCGAAATATTGTTGGTCTATTGAAATTATTCCAAAGAAACATATTTTTTAGAATAATGGTTAAATAATTTCAAGAGCATATTTATAAAAACATGGTTGTATAACTCGACTTTTGGACAATTTATAGCCTATGCAAAAATCACATACAACCGCTTCGACTTATGTTGGAATGTTGCAAACAAATTCAACTATCATTAAATATCAAGATATGTATATTCGCCACACATATTGGAATCCTTCTAGGAAATTTGGTATGTAAGTATGTGCTAAAGGTCAAGATGGCCACGATTAATATTATCCTTGTTCTAAAACCATTTATGAATAAAAAACAAATCAAAATTTTATTGGGACACACAGGCTATTATGGGAATTTTATACACCACTACTCAGACATCACCTTCCCAATGGATGAGCTCGTATGAAAATATGTTGAATTTAAATGGATCCAAGACTTCCAGGAGTCCTTCAAATTCTTAAAGAAGAAGTTGGTCTAAGCATCGATTCTAAAATTTTCATTCTGGTCGAGAAAATTGCATGTCCATGTCGATGCATCCAATGTCGTTGTTAGGTCGTTTTTGGCACACCCATATGACGACAAAATGGATCATCCATATGCGTATTCAAGTCAAAAAATAAATAAGAAAGAAATAAACTATTCGAATGCAGAAAGGGAAGCCTTATCAATGATTTATGCTCTACAAAAGTTCTATCATAAAGCCTCGAATCCAAAACCAAGGATATATGTTATAACAAGCAATTTAAAAAAATTACATAATATAACAATCACCACAAACCATGCAATTTCTAAGTGCTAATGTCACATAATTAGAATGATCAAAATGAGTTACATGAAATATAACAATCTATTGAACTTATAAATCCCCTGTTTTACAATCCATTCCACTTGTAAATCCTGTCTTTTACAATCCATTCCACTTATAAACCCCCTTTTTTAGATTAGAAGCTTACCATAGATAATATTGTTTATCAATAAAACCCAATACCTTGACCACTCAATGTCATAGGACATGTGGCTACTTTACCATCCAATTTCATAGGACATGTTTCTACTTGAACATAATCAGTCTTGCCAACTTTCTTTCACAATGCTTAATGCAAAGTGAACCACCAACGATTATTTTCAAGTACATAAAACCACCACTACAGTGACCTTATATATCTAGGTCATAAACGATATCTGCTATCCAACCATAACCGATATTTTCACCACTCTCACACCATGTTCAATGTGAAATGCACCACACATTGTGTCCAAGCACATAAAATCACGACTCTAACAATCTTTGTGTAATTGCGACCCACAAAAAACGGTGAAAACAACAACCTCTTGCAATTCCATTCACATACCATATCTTGGATAAAAACCCTCAAGACAAGCTACACACCACATGAAAAATAAAGGAGACAAAAAATATAATGTTGCATTAGGAAAATGAACACAAGATAGTAAACCACCAAGATTCCTACATATAATTAAGTATTATCCACAAAACCCAAAAAAACCATTACTAGAAAACACTAAAATAAAAAAACATTCAAAATAGTTGGAAATTCAAGTCCTAAAACATCCACGAAGGTCATCAATCCTAGTAAAAATATTCACCACAAATCTCTTACTAAATTAAAAAAAATTGCAACACCCACCAAACAAAAAACAACCTAAGCGTCAAAATGGTTAGAGGTGCAAGTCATGGAGATCCTACAAATCCTTAACAAAATCCATGAATTATGTGTCAGGGATCTTCCTTGATATCTCATCCATATCACAACTTCTCTCTCACCTTATTTTATACCATGTTCCCAATGGCCAGTGGATCATTTGGAAAATGTTCTTGTCCAATTACACATTTTTTTGTATCTGTTTCATGTAGACACCATACCAATTCTTATCTTAAGATGCAATAATTTCCCACATTGGTAATATATCTATATCCATATGTTTTATTTTAATAATATATGTGGTAAATTGATATAATTATTTTTCTTCTAAAGGCAATATGCATGTTTCCACAAACATCATTAAGTAAGGGTTTATATGTTAACTGAACTTTCCTAATAAGCGTTCTTTTTAAACTCTCTTTAAATTCTTTCAAGATTATTTGGAGAGGCCTAGAGCCCAAATAAAACAACCATGTAAAAATAACCATTTCTACTAATGTTCTAAAGAGAAATCTTTCTCAATTTCCAACTCTTTAACTAAATTTTTTTGCATTTATTCCATAGAGAATAAAGAACCTACATGTCTCCTCGCAAACATTCCATTTATAACTAAATCAAATTCAACTCTCAAGTACTTGTAAGAAGGAACTAAATCCAAGTAGTCACCTTTCAATGTGATAATTATTTAATTGTGACAAGTACCTATTGCCATTATCTTTTTTTTTTCTACATCAACTTTCAATTGAGAGTAAGTGCAATTTTTTTTTAAAGAATCATGATGTATTTGGGGACTATCTTTTTTCTTTGTTAAAATAACACCTTACATGTAAATCAACAACAAAAAAGAGTAGATGTTTTTAGGGGCTAAATTTGGCAAACGGGCTAATTTTCCATGGTTTTTCCCATAAAAACAATCATCAATTTCAATTTTTTCTAAAAAGGATTGGCCCAAATTCCATAGAATAAAATTATTTTACCTTAAAAATTGCCAAAACATTATATAAACTATATAAAATCCTTAGAAATTTGAATATTTTGAATATTAGGAATAGTAAGATTAGCCAAGGTTTCTAAATTTTAGTATAAATTTCAATTCTAAAAATTATCCCTCCAACAAAGCATAAATTGTTATTCTTATTCCTCCTACCCCATTCTACTTGATTTGTATGCCAAATAGTGTTCGTGAGAGGGGAGATATTTTTTCATCTTGATATTATTATTGGTTTTTATTTTCCTTCTTTGATTTTAGTCATTTATTAGTTTCCCAATATTTCAACAACCTTTTTCCATAAGTTGAGCATGTCTTCTCTCCTCTCAACTGGAATAAGTATGTTTTTCCATTCCCTTGCACACTTTTATTTGAGACATTCTATCTAAGACTTTAGAAAAATCGACAAAGCAAAGATAAATTACATTTCTTCTCCTTTGGCTCTCTACCTCTTCTATCCACAGTATATAGACAATGAACATATATAAAAAGATGGGGATGACTGAGTGGAGTTGTGAGAAAGAGTTAAATGTGAACTTGAAGGGTAAACATTTCAAATTATAGGGAAGGAAAAAATATGTACTATATATTAAAAATCCTTCAATATTTTTTATGATTTTTCAAAGGTCCTAATTCACACAAACTAAAGTCAACCAATATTTAGAATGGTTGGATGAAAGAATTGTTTGGCTTCCACCAAGTTTTCCATTGTTTTGTAAGCAAATATTGTAGGAGACAATGAAAGTAGTGTTTTTCAAACCATGACCTTTCAATACATAGGTCCATTTTCATGAATGACTACCGACAACCAAATCCCAAATAAGAAGCAAAATACCCACAAACCCAAAGAGAAAGTCTCAATTTCGCTAGAGGAATTCAATGAGCTTACACAAATCCTTGATTCCCAAACCAAGGATATGAGATACAACAAACGATCTGAAAACAAAATTCATAGTAAAACCATAAACAAAAACTATGTGATTCCTCAAAGGCAAATGTCAAATAATTAGAATGATCGAAATGAATTAAGTGAAATTTCATAGTCCATTCTACTAATAAATACGCTCCCTTAGACTAAAATCCTACCCCAAATCAGAGTCTTTTCTCAATAAATCCCACTACCTTAGCCATTCAAGTTATAACACTTGTGTCTAGTTGAGCATAATCCATATTGACACATTTCTTGCACCATGCTTAATGCCCACTATTTTCAAACCCATAAAACCACTATTATAGTGACCTTATATATCTATCACCTATAAAATCTATTAACTACATTGGATAATCAATATTGCCACAACTCTCACACCATTCTCAAACGAAATAAACCACTCATTGTTTCCAAGAACATGAAATCAAAAGTCTTTATAGCATTGACTAAAAAAAAAAAACATTTTGCAATTTCATTCCCATGCAATCTCTTCCCTTGCATCGCAAAAAAAACACAAAAACCATTATAAAAAAAAAAAAATCAACTCATGCACTAAACTAGAGATATTCCTATACATAATCGAACATCATCTAAAATACCACAAAACCCAAAAATGCATAACTCTCCAACACTAACATCAAAGTTTATAGTTGAAAATGCAAGCCCTTAAACATCGATGAAGATTTTTATTCCTCCTATAGTAGAGACAATATTTTATTGATCATTATAAGGTGTAATCTTATGCAATCTTCACTTGTTTATATATATATATATATATATATATATATATATATATATATATATATTTCATTATAACATTTATTTCTCCTATGGTTTTATGGAAATGGAAATGGCCTGGTTGTTTCATGTAACCTTGGAATATGTAAGTCCCACTTGTCTCTGAGATCATTTTAAGTAGAGGGTTTGTTTCCTAATCTTTAGGAGGTTGTTGAAACTAGTTGGATTCTAAAGATTCTCTCCAATTAGATGCTTCCTAGATTGTTGTGAGATTGAAATATTTTCTCAATTGGTAGATCAACTGAGTTGTCTATCTTGAGAAAAGATTTGTGTATTTATATGTACTCTATTTAATTTTTTACGAGAACGTTCAAACACAATTTTGGTTTGTTTAATTGTGTCTACTCTCCCTCACCCATTTCCCAATATTGTATGGGAGTGGTATTGAGCCTTACTCCCTCATGGAGAGCCGAGAGAAATGAAAGAACATGTAGAGGAATGGATTCTTGTAGGTGAGAGTAGTCTGTTGTTTGTGATAACTATGGTGGATATTCCACTCGAGTAGTTTGTCACAAAAACTCTAATAAAATATTGAAAATCTTTACTATTAAGGTTAGTTTTCCTTTTGATCTCCATAATATTTAGTTTCTTATTTTCTTCTTATGCATGAAATAGATAAAATGTGCAAAATAGAGAATAGTAAAATAGTATCACACCATCCAAAATTAAACACAATATATAACCTCGGAAACATAATACGGGAGAAACCCAACTAGAAGGTGAGCCTACTTTGCTCTCTTTTTTATGATAAAGAAATGATGCAAGTAAAAAGAAAGACACACTCTCTATGGAGTTTCCTTTCACCCATGGCTTCTATGGTTGCTACAAAATTTCTCCTCCTTTGTTATGGTTACATAATAGATGTTTTCCTTAGATATGGAACAAGATACAATGAAAAAGAATGGAACCCATTCTCCTCCTAGTCTCTCGATATGTATCATAGACCAATAGCCATCAAGGAGTAGGATTTTGACTTCCTCAAACCTCAATTGTGATAGGGATTTGGACCTTCTAAAATTTTCTTGAAACAACATGTGTTGGTAGACCCATATGTATAAGTATCTAGGGTTGACTTGGCATCCTCTCATACCATGGTGGTTGACACGATAGGTCAACTTGTGGGAGGTATAACTTTTTCATACAAACTCTGATTGATACACGATATACACCATTGGAAAGGTATATCGCTGCACAGAACGTTCCAGAGTGTGGTTATAGGTCTCGTCATCAAAACCCCAAAAAATGTCATTTAATGCTGCACAATGGCTTTGGAAGTTTCAATACCCCAAATTTTCAAATTGGGACCTCCCACTAAAATGGCCCTACAAGTTGAATCCTCCAATTTTTTCCACTTTGAAAGGATTGAGATAGATGAAAAAGAATATTGGGTGAGTGGAAAAGGTTTGTGGCTGGAATAGTAGCATGCGGGTCAGCAGGAATGCAGACTCACATGAATGTGTGCAAGTTCTTAGGTGTGTGAATGCATTCTTAAACCTATAGGTTTGAAAGTGGTAGAACCTCCATGAGACTTGACACGTAGGTTAAGTGGTAGGAACACATGTGTGTTCCTAATAATTCAAGTGTGTTTATAAGAACACGTGTGTGTTCCTTCTGTTAAACTTTTTTAAAGGGTCACGAGCATGATTTGTGCTCATTGTGCAAAACTCACGCTCGCATTTTGAATCTCATTGAGAAAATATAGAGGAGTTAGAGAGAAAAAAAAAAGGGAGGATATTTCCATCATGTCTAGGTATGTTTTATTTATCTTATTTTTAACCCAATTTACTCTTTTGCTCCCAAGAATCCAAATTTAAAAAAATTGTAATTTTGTAATTTATTTAAAAAACCAACCTAATTTACATTCCATGGCTTTTAAATTGCAACATATATAATACAATGGAACCCCAAGACAATGTAAACCGCTCAGAATAAAACCAGTATGATCAAAACCCCAACTCACGACAATGACCCAACGTAAACACTCAAATTGATGAGGGGTTCATTATATTAAGAACCATTGAGGAACAATTAAGGGACACTAGAGATCCTAGCAGAGTCTACTTGGTCACTTCTTTGGACATCATTATGAAGTCCATTGCAAGTGTGCAAGGTAAATTGACCTCTATATTTTATTATAGGGAAATAAGTTATGAGTACTATAGCAGTGGTTTGGATAGAAACTAAGTCAAATAATTCAGCATTTCAAAACAACAAATATTGTCTATTTTTAGGGATCCTAGAAATGGAAAAGATCTACCATTCACCAATAAGAACATCTCCATTGACTGGTGCGTCCATCCACAGATTAGTCAAAACTCAAAGGGTAGGTGGTATATGGTTTTTGATAAATCTGTCTTCAATAACATGGAGAATCCCTTATATTTTATGAGAAAATTATGGACTGGATTTATTTTGGGTAAGCATGTCAACTACTTTGACATTGGTGAATTTTAGGGGGTGGTTTGCGGGTCCACATAGGACCGAGAGCATGCTAGTTCCTTGTGCCCCCAAGCAAAGGCATAACTCACCTACCCACCATCCTCCTATTGAAGAGAGATTGTAACAGGTAAAACTATCCATTTCGTCATTGAATCATAGCTTAGTGCAACAAATTATATTTGTTGCACTATCTTGGTAGGAGGTGCCTGCCAATGACATTGATAGAGGGGTTGGAGCTTCATCATTCACATGAGAGTATAGAGAGGAGAGTGAACATGGACATAGCAGTCATCCATGTGAACCTCAAAGATGCTCAAGTTGTGGGAAGACATGTTATGGGCCTATAGAACCCAGTGGAAAGCATAGCCTCATTTAGGAGGTTAGTATCTTAACCCTCTCTATATTATTCATCATTATATATTTATTTTTTATTTTGTGTATTTATATCGATATTTTAATATATGTTGTTTTACAATTGTTACATCCGAGCACTAGACCCTCTACACCTATGGATGCATCAATGCCTATCCCCAACACTGATGCAACCATAGAGGCAACTTGTTCATTGGGTGGACCCCACACACAGGTATGTATCACGTTTGATAAATTCACCATAGTCATTTATTTATTTTATGACATCCTCAAATTTTTAATGTTCTCGTGTTTCTACATGATTTGGGAATAGGCAATTCCAAGGAATGTCCATCTCGGATGGACAAGTCACCTACGTCACATGTATCATTATAGAGTTAAATATCACATAATTCTCAAATTGTTTGTATTGATGTTTTTGAATTTTACTATTTGGTACTAATAGTTCAATTTTATTAATATGTATGGAAGCTACTGATATATTTTCTAGATATAGTATTATTGCACTCCTTGGGAACTTAGGCATTTCTTTCGGGTTACCTTTCTCGAGGCCTAGGGATTTTCAATCACTTCTACATCATGTGAGGGTCCATCGCATCCCACCCTCAACATTAGTCCTATTGCATGCATCCTTGGTGGATTCACACGCAGGGATGCGCTCCGCACCACATCAATGCCACCCACCCCGACCACCATTTCCATCAGCCCCATCGATCGAGACTTCCATAATAGAGGTTTTATTGGAGTAGGTTGTACAACCTGTTGCTCCATCTTCCAATGAATCTCCATCGCGGCCTGAGATATTCACAGTGAGATAATGCATTGATGATAATTTTTATGTTTCATGTATTTGATTTTACGCATATTTGTTTAATTATTTTGATTTGATCATTGTAACTCATGCATGGTGGCATCATGGAGAGATTAGGGTCATGGAGGAGGGAAACACCCTCACAAATGACAACAACATATGCGGTCAACTTTCTTAGGTTAAATCACAAAGTATAAGTATGTGTGTCTATTAATTCATTGAGCAAAAAAAATTATAACATTGTGTATTCTTTGTGCAGTCTCCAAAGAGTCAAAGCAGGCCTAAGCCTAGAACCTCTCAAGGTTCTTCCTCGATCAAGAGAAGAAACATAGATTTCTAGGATGCTCCAGAGTGTGGCGAGGGTGGGAGTGGTCAATGATTGACAAACTAATACCATTTTGTATCTATGCCACCATATGGATGTTTTTTATGTTAGGGCACTTGTTGTGGCTTTTTATATTGGGCACGAGTTGCTATTTTGTAAAAAATGTAAAATTTAGATGATGTTGAATATATATATATATATATTTCATGCCACATTTTTTAGGAATCTCATTGTTTCTTCATTTTTTGTTGATGAATATATGAATTCCAAAGTGTATGAATTTAATGTGTATTAATCCCTTGATTTTTTTTCTAACGTGATTATAAATATGTCCATTACCCATTAAGGAATATATTATGGTGGAAAATATTGTTAAGTGCTAAATACATAATAAATTAATGGTTCTCAAGTAGAATTGCTTTCTAATCAACCATGTATCTCTACATCATCGATAGATCATGCCTTCTGAATTATTTTCATGAATGTTGTGGATATTCATATTCTAACTCACAACCAACAATATGGACTACCTCTTGAATTATCTCCATCTAAATCCAATGACAATCCACACTCAAGTAGTGGCCACTTGAAAATATTGTTACCTAAAAAATGGCATGTATTACAATAATTTATTATAGAAATAATTGTTCTCATTTATCTTCTACATAATTGTAAATCACTTAACAATCTCATCTCAATGTTATGTGAAATTGACCTCCATAAGTAGTACTAGAATTAATCAATTGCAAAGATGACATAAGATAACATTCATTTATGCAAGTACACCACATTTGGACAACCCAAACACTTCATATATATTTAGAATATGATGTACATGCACCTACCAATATCTTATGAGGTATCTTTAGAAGTCAAGCTCTTCAAACCCTAGTGATGGAAACCATAATATAGGATTATCCAATAGCTCAATCTATTAGAGATCATCAACAAGGTATATTAAAAAATGGTAATTCCTTTTTGGAACCTACATTTGCATCCCACACTTGTTGATTCAATCCATAGTTTCTTAGTTGATTCAATCCATAATTTGACCATTTTCTAGGGCACACACATTATTACCCTCTTTTTATGCATGATATGTATAAAATGATTTGATTTGTGTAACCCTTCATAAAATCCAAAACAAATAATTAATGACTCATTAATGCACTCATGTTTGTTTAGATTATGTAGTGGGTATATGTAATTTTTGTTAAACCCATCAATTATTAATAACATTTATTTAGTCTTCCATTATGTCCACTAAGCTTATCGATTTCGACAAATGGAATGAGAGAGTTCACATCCAAAATACATCTTAGAATGGGTATCATTCTACACCTACAAATAAATTTTTTGAGCACGCGGTCTTCACTTAGTGAACCCGTGACATAATGCTCATGTTCATGGGATATTAAAGAATACCACTAATTTCACTAGATATTGATAAATACGTCCTAAAATTCTTTTGTTGCACGCCCCTCCCATTACACTTTTACAATAAATAAAACCCCTATTTTAACTAGATACCACTTTTTATACCACCCAATACCTATAAACCCCTTGATACCTAACATTTTCCCCCAATACCTACAATATATTAACCTTATTTTTCATAATTAATAAAACCTCTTTATCACTGAACGTGATAAGATATTGGTCAACTAAGTGAAGCCCCTGTGGTTTTGAGGTTACATTTCATGGAACACCATAGAAATTAATGTTATGCTAGAAAAAATCCTCTAGGCATATTTGAAACCATTATTATTTTCCCTTCACCATCTATGGGAGTTTATTAGACATTCCTACCCAATTTTTTTCTTAGAGCACATAAGGAGACAAAGGAACTAAGGAGACAAAGGAACCTCCCAAACCCAATCCCACAAACGTGTTGATGCTATGTCATTGTCATTAGCTTCTAATCCATTCCATGGCATTCCATTCCCATGCCATTTCCATTTCCATACCATTATCGTTCATTTCCAAGACATGCAATGCCATGCCATGCCATTGCCATGCACTTCCTTTTATTTTCTTTCCATTTCATGACTTTACTTTGCATTCCTTGTCATTTCATGCATTTAATTTCCTTTCCATTCTGTTCCTTGACTTTCCTTGCTATGCCATGCCTTGCATTACCTTTCCTTTCCATGCCATGTCATGCAATTTATTGCTTTTCCATGCCATGACTTTCCATGCCATTCCTTGTCTTACCATGTGATGTCATGCCTTTTCTTCCATTTACATGTCATTTCATGCCTTTCCAATCCTTTCCATGCCATGCCCTGACATTTCCATGAATTTCCATGCCATGCCATTTCCATGCCAATGCTATGTCATGGAAATCCTGGCCATGGCATGCCATTAACATTCCATTTCCATGTCATTTACATGCCATTCCATTATCATTCCATGCCATTTTCATGCCTTACCTTTCCTTTCCTTTCCTTTCCATCACATGTCATGCCATGTCTTACCTTTGCATGCCTTATCATGTCTTTCCTTGTATTTCCTTTCCATGCCATGCCATTCCCTTCCATGAAATGCCTTGCCTTGCATTTCAGTTACTTGTCTTCACATGCCATGTGATGCCTTGCATTTCCTTACCTTTCCTTTCCATGCCATGACATGCCATATGATGCCTTGAATTTTCATACCTTTCCATGCCATGCCTTGCATTGGCCTTCCTTTTCATGCCATGCATTTAATTTCCTTGTCAGGCCACGCCATGCCTTGAAATGCCATGCCATTTGAATGTAAATGTCAATGCTATGCCTTTCCATGATATGCCATGTATTTCCTTTCCTTGTATTGCATTGCATTGCCATGGTATGGTATGGTATGGTATGCCCAAACCTAAATTTCCTCAAGAGGAAATAAATACCATAATAAAACCATGGATATCCAGAAAATAGAACAAGATAAAAGGAAATAGAAAAGAGAAGAACTTTGTAACCAGTGGAACAAAAAAAAGTTGAATAGAAAGATGTTTGAGGAGGGTCATCCTGATAGAGTGCATGAGAAATATAAGTCAGAAAGAGATCGAGGAGAGTTGGCAATAACAGTAGCGTTGGTAACACTCGATAGAAGTAGCGATGAACAACTGGAAAACCATCAACATGATGACAAAATGGAAAGTATGGATTACAAAGAATCTGGACCTTCTTTACGTACTTCTCCCGCTCTTAAAACCAACAAACGGATAAGATAATTCCTCCAACAAAGACTGCAGATTGTCAACCAATCTGCAATATTATGGTATAGAATGGATGACCAAGTAAAGTTATGGGATGCATTGCTTGTCTATCTAGAGAGAAATTAAGTCGATAATATGATTATCCAAATTATGGATCAAATATCTCCCAAGTCCAATTCCGACAACACTCAATCATAACTTGTTGTTAGAGTGGTATGTAGCTAGGCTATTCCTAATAATTCATTCTCTACTACGCTTAGATGAGATAACCAACTATGAATATTCTCTATAGAATGCATAATAAGTTGAGTCAGATGATAATGGATTGTCTACTTCCTCGACAAAAGAGAGACTTAAGGAGAAAATAGAACATTTGCAGAAAACAATAAAAAATATCTCTATACAATGAAATGAAGTATGGTGCACCACATGCAATGGGGAAGGGCATACAAACGAGAATTGTCCCCTCAATGAGCGCACACAAACAACATACTTCCACCGAATGCAAGATCATAAATATTTTAATATATGTGAATTCCTAACTAATCGCAGTGTATAATATTGTCCACATAACCCGAAAAACATGAAGTGGTGCCAGATCTCCGAAGCTTTTGATCACTGAACATCGAAATTCCATTTAATCGCTTGAAATTAGAATAATATACAAATAGTTTACCACATAGAAACCATCAATCATGAAACAAATATGATCGAAAAGATGATTACTATGGTGTTCATGGTCGAGGTCGAGGTCGTCGACGAACATATTGTTTTAATTGTCTGAAATATGATCACGTAAGCTCAGATGTCCCTATAAAAGATAGAATTCATCGTTAAATTTTGCAATATGAAACACTGGAGATCACTCTTTAGAATACTTCGTGATAGTTCTCGAAAATATCATACCAAGAAAAAAACGTGAATCTACTACATGCAGTATCCAAGGAAGAGGTAATGAAATCAAAAAACTTACATATTGTTACAAGGTTGGGTGCAGGACGAGATATTCACACTCCACCAAAAAATTACCAAAGAAAGAAGGATAACAAGTTCCCAAACCCATATAAAGAAGAGAAAATCATCATAGAAGATATTAAATTCTTAAAGAACTCCACATAAGATCAACAAAACCTAGGAAGTCGAAATGTAGACACCATCCAAGAATATTTTCAGCTCCTCAAAGAAAAACATTCAATCAATAGACTTATGTATCTACTCAACATATTACAAGAATACAACGATGGTCATAGACCGACCAAGGATGCAAATAACCTCTCTTATAACATCAAATATTACAATCCACAAGTCGACTTGAATATTGATGGAACGATGGCCAATCATGTGGTCATTGATTTTGTTTCTCAAGTCAATATTATACCACCAGAAACATGGATATGAATGGGTTGACCCACCTTAGAGCCCTCACTAAATTATCTTAACTTAGTCGATAAAAAATTAATAGAACAAATTGAAATATTAAGAAATGTCGAAACTCAAATTATGGGAATACATACTTTGGTTGACTTCGAAGTGATCGACCTTGTTGAAGGAATTCTAGTATACGAAGCTCTTGTCGGTCGACCATGGGGTTGACGAATGAAATAAATTATCTCCCTTGAAAGAGATATAATTAAATTGAAAGGAAGTGGGAGAAAAATAAGTATTCCCCTAGATCCAAAGGAAGTAAAACCAAGGGTGGACTCATGGGATGAATAAGATGAATGCAGATGCCTATATCAGATAAAAAATGAACAAAAATATTGTATAGAACCAAACACACAAGGAGAAATTTTGAGAGAATCTCCCATGTCGATCGAGCATAATTTTGACTCTGCCTTATACAACTGGAAAATTGAAAATTATGAAGAACATGTGAAATATTGTTGGTCTATTGAAATTATTCCAAAGAAACATCTTAAAACATGCTACTCAATCCAACTTGTACCAAAATTATATGAAGAAATAACTCGAGAAAGTCCCACTCTTATACCGACTAAAAATCAAACAAGAAAACCATTACAATATAGTGAAAAAAATGCCCCTTTGACCCATGTCAAAGAGGTGGAAAAATCCATAGGAGAGAAAGGGAGGACATAAAGCCTTGTGTAAACCTAGAAAACCATTACAATATAGTGAACAAAATGCCCCTTTGACCCATGTCGAAGAGGTGGAAAAGTCCATAGGAGAGAAAGGGAGGACACAAATCCTTGTGGAAACCTTCACAGGACAAGCTACAAGATGGTGGGAAACAAATTCCACCAGATTTCAAACATGGTCGACTTTTTCGAGAACGATTAAGAGACAAGAAATTATCCAAAGGTTTAGATATTCCGACTTTCAAGATTGGCTACAACCCAGTAGATCAAATTCAACATTACGAAAGCGAGTGGTGAAAAATAGAATATAAAGATGAAAGGTGGCCCCGTATGTTTCCAAGTACATTAGACAACATACCAAACAGATGGTATAAGATTGAAGAATCATGGGACCATACATCAAACTAGGCTTAAATTAAAGAAAAATTTGTATAAGACTTTGAATTCAATCTGGAAGAAAAATACTTGAGAGATGTCACCTAATAGATAAAAATATTTCTATAAAATCCTTCACTGGTTGTACAGAAATAAAAAAAAAATATGTCGATCGATGGAGGATCAATATCGACTTTTAATTTTGTGTTGGTGGAAAAAAAAGAAATTTTGACTCCATGAAGGATGACATGGAAAATATAAAATGGTGAGGATAGAGCTTCCAATGAAAAACATACCACCCAACATTGTAGAATCATGTGAAGTTAGTACTAAGTATAGCCACAGAACAAAAATAATACTAGGAACAACCCGACTTGCCAAAAATATTTAAAAAATTGGAGGAGGAGAACACCATCTCGATGAAGATAATCCACCAAAATGGATGGATGTGGAAATCAAAACAAAGGAATTTCACATATCAAATGATAGTAGAACTAAAATGGTACGAATAGGTGACTATTGGTCTCACAAGCAAACAATCGACATAGTCAACCTACTAAAATAATATTAATATTTTTTTTCACGCGACTATAAGGACTTGAAAGGACATGTGGAGGAAATGGGAGAAATGAAGATTAAATGTATTCCAAGAGAAAAACCAATAAAAAATGACTATACAAG
The DNA here is from genome assembly GCA_009831015.1 of Picea engelmannii. NCBI lineage: Eukaryota > Viridiplantae > Streptophyta > Pinopsida > Pinales > Pinaceae > Picea > Picea engelmannii. The sequence continues at coordinate 3,503 of ML843828.1, read as the reverse complement.
TTAGCGTATAAATATAAAATGATCAAATTGTGACAGATCCTTTTCCCACCCCTTTGCTGATGAAATCATTATTGAATTAGTTGGTCACGAATGTTATTCATTGGTCACGAATGTTATTCATTCACTGACAGGTTCTTAGTTTATAAACAACTGCCAATAGAAAAAGAAGATCAGGAAAAAACAACATGTGTGTCGGAATTTGGATCTTTCGCCTATAGAGTTATGCCCTTTGGACTGAAGAATGCACCAACATTTTTTTTTTAAAATAATGGTTAAATAATTTCAAGAGAATATATATAAAACCATGAGGGTATACCTCGACTGTTGGACAATATATAGCCTATTTAAAAATCACATACAATGGCTTTAACTTATGTTGGAACATTGCAAACAAATTCAACTATCATTAAATATCAAGATATTTATATTCGCCACACCTATTGGAATCCTTGTAGGATATGTAGTATGTAAATATGTGGTAAAGGTCAAGATGGCTACGATTAATATTATCCTTGATTTAAAACCACGTGTGAATAAAAAAAAAATCAAAATTTTATTGGGACACATGGGCTATTATACGAATTTTATACACCACTACTCGGACATCACCTTCCCAATGGATGAGCTCTTATGAAAATATGTTAAATTTAAATGGATCGAAGACTACCAAGAATCCTTCAAATTCTTAAAGAATAAGTTGGTCTAAGCATCCATTCTAAAATTTTCATATTGGTCGAGAAAATTTCATGTCCATGTCGATGCATGTAGTTATTAGGCCAGTTTTAGCACACCCATACAACGACACAATGGATCATCGAGATACGTATTCAAGTCAAAAACTAAGTAAGGAAGAAAGAAACTATTCGACTACAGAAAGGGAAGCCTTATCAATGATTTTTGCTCTACAAAAGTTCTATCACAAAGCCTCGAATCCAAAACTAAGGATATATGTTATAACAAACAATTTAAAAAAAAATACATAATATAACAATGACCAAAAGCCATGCAATTTATCAAGTGCTAATGTCACATAATTAGAATGATCAAACTGAGTTACACGAAATATAACAATCTATTCCACTTATAAATCCCCTCTTTTACAATCCATTCCACTTATAAATCCCCTCTTTTAGATTAGAATCTTACCATAGATGATATTTTTTATCAATAAAACCCAATACCTAGACTATTCAATGTTATAGAACATGTGGCTACTTCACCATCCAATTTCATAGGTCATGTCGCTACTTGACCATAATGAGTCTTGCCACCTTTCTTTCACAATGCTTAATGCAAAGTGAACCACCAAAGATTATTTTCAAGTACATAAAACCACCACTACAATGACCTTATATATCTAGGTCATAAAAGATATTGGATATCCAACCATAACCAATATTTCCACCACTCTCACACCATGGTCAACTTGAAATGCACCACACATTGTGTCCAAGCACATACAATCACCACTCTAACAATCTCTGTGTAATTGCAACCCACAAAAAATGGTGAAAACAACAACCTCTTACAATTCCATTCACATACCATCTCTTGGATAAAAACCCTCAAGACAAGCTACACACCACATGAAAAATAAAGGAGACAAGAAATATAATGTTGCATTAGGAAAATGAACACAATATAGTAAACCACCAAGATTCCTACATATAATTAAGTATTATCCGAGGACCAAAAACTTTTTCCAAATACAACAAAACCCAAAAAAATTGTTACTAGCAAACACTAAAATAAACAAATCTTCAAAATAGTTGGAAATTCAAGTCCTAAAACATCCACCAAGGTCGTGAATCCTACTAAAAATATTCACCACAAATCTCTTACTAAAATAAAAAAAATTGCAACACCCACCAAACAAAAAACAACCTAAACCTCAAAATGGTTAGAGGTGCAAGTCATGGAGATCCTATAGAGCCTTAACACATCGATATCACAACTTGTCTCTCACCTTATTTTATACCATGTCCCCAATGGCCACTGGATCATTTGGAAAATGTTCATTTTCAATTACATATTTTTTTGTATTTGTTTCATCTAGACACCATACCAATTCTTATCTTAAAATGCAATAATTTCCTACATTGGTAATATATCTATATCCATATGCTTTATTTTAATAATATGTGGTAAATCGATATATTTATTTTTCTTCTAAAGTTAATATACATGTTTCGAGAAACATCATTAATTAAGGGTTTCTATGTAAGTGCAATTTCCTATTAAGCTTTTTTTTAAACTCTCTTAAAATTCTTTCAAAATTATTTGGAAAGACTTAGAACCCAAATAAAACAACCATGTAAAAATAAAAGCTATTAACTACACTGCATAATCAATACTGCCACAACTCTTACACCATTCTCAGAGGAAATACACCACTCATTGTTTACAAGCACATAAAATCAAAACTCTTTAGAGCTTTGACTAAAAAAACAACATTTTGCAATTTCATTCGCATGCAATCTCTTCCCTTGCATTGGAAAATAAACACAAAAACCATTATAAAAAATTAAAAAATCAACTCATGCACTAAACTAGAGATATTCCTATACATAATCGAACATCATCTAAAATACCACAAACCCCAAAAACGCATAACTCACCGACACTAACATCAAAGTTTATCGTTGAAAATGCAAGCCCTTAAACATCGACGAAGGTTTTCAATCTCAATAAACAATTTCACCTCAGAGCTCTTACTGAAATAAAAAAAACGCAACACCCACCAAAACCCAAAAAAAACAAAACAACCTCATTTCAAAACAGTTATAGGTGCAAATCGTGGAGCTTCACATCGTGGAGGTGCAAATTCTGTGCATACCACACCACACGAGCTCATTTTCTACAAGAAGATTGGACTAAGATTCGTGAACTCTAAAGGCAACAAGTAAGCCTAATTATTGGGTTATAATAATTAATATTTTTATTACTTTTTCGACAGGAAACGTTTTTATTTCATTTCGGTGGAGTATATTCACCGTACACAGACATTGACGAGTTTAGATTAATGACAATTTCTTATCAAGTTCTAAATTCATGGCGATTTCTTCTCTTTATTCTAACTTTATATTTCTTATCAAAGTGTATTAAACAAATTTAGAATAAGCGTGAACAACTAAAACTGTTTCGTTCGCACATTTTTATTTTCGTTTCGGTGTCTTAACAGCTTCAACTTTCTTAAAATAAAGTTTTTTCACTTGAAGATAAAACTTAAAATTTAAAATGATAAAATCCATTCAAACGTAGAAATCGTGCGTATTATGACAGCGAGGAGTGAAGCAATTCCCACATGTAATAGTTAGGAATTAAACAAACAATTCCAACTGTAATGGGACTTCGAAGTTATGCAATGGTCGCTGCTGAACCAACGAATAAATAAGAGCCTTGTAAGCTAAAGTTGTCTAACATAAATATTGCAATTGCAAGAAATCTTCTATTTCATTATATTCCCAGCTGTTGTTGCAGAAGAATATTATAGATGGTTTGCA